>BQNB010003638.1:0-38700 GCA_026074375.1 Tanacetum coccineum | reverse complement strand
TACACTTACAAGAAGCACAGCTAGCACCAAGAGAAGTTTTGGGAGCTCTATAAAAGAACAAAGAACAAGCCGAAGCAAATTGCACCATGTTACACATGTTTTAGTTTAAAATGTTTTAATTTAAGTTTTTCTTTAAGCAATTATTGTATTCAGTTCTTTTTTTTTAAGTTTATGTTGTAAGTTTGTTTGTTTTTAATAAAAAGTTAAGTGTTCTCTTGATATCGCTACTGTTGGAATTTAAAAATTCATACAAGCTTTTAATTCTGTTTAAATTTATATAACAATGTCTCAAAGTTGTCACACTTTACTTATAATCTAATTTCTTGGCCATTACCTCACTTAAAAAAGTCAAAAACCCGAAATTTATAATTTAAGGAGGTGTTTGGCATTGCTGCAAAATGGGTCAATTTGAGGTTTGTTATGGGTCTAATGCACTCAGCCACTCTTGGCTGAGTGTGTGGGACTCATTAGTGTAATTTGATCAAAAGTTTTTAGTAAAAAATAAGTTTTTAAGGCCCTTTTGTTATTCTGCCAAAAAGCTATAAACCCAAATTAAGCTAAACAGCTTAAGCTGTTTAAACAGCTTAAGCAACACCTTTATTGTGCTTGTTTAGTTATAATTAGCCACAAAAAAGGAACCTTTATTCTGTCATTTTTCAAAGTTATCATGTAAAAGTTAAGTGTGCATGTATGCATTTTTCTTGAAAATCTCCCAATTTCAAGCCACAAAATCAGCAAGTTTAAGTTCATTAAAATAGCTCAAACTTTGGAATTAAGCTAAATTATGGCCCTTGTAATTCTGTTTGGGCTTGGTCTTGGGAAATAAGCCCTTGTGAGCTTATTGGGATAAGCCAAAAAGGCCCTTAAGTCACTTTTTGCTTCCCCTGGTGCTGAGCACCAAATCTAGCCCCCTATTTCTAGCTTATTTGACCTGTAGCTATAGGATATTTTGGCTTATTAATATAGCTTATAGGTATACCTCTTAGGTTTAGCAGCTTAATTGCCTTAAGTAGCTTATTAAGATAGCTTAATTATAGCTTAAAAGTTCACTATTTCTGTTTCTTTTGCAAATTGTTAGAATAGCTTATTTAAATTTCAGCTTATCTTAGGGCTTATTAGGTTACCTTAGCTTATCATTAGGACTCCCCTAGCCTATTTAACTGTCCCCATAAGTTTTAGCTTATTTTGTTGGCTTAAATCCCAAAAAGCCAAGTAAAATAAGCTCATAAGCTTATTAAGCTTCTGCAGCTTTAAAAAGCTACAAAGCCGTTTATTAAGTATGCTTAAAGATAAACGTTAGTCGATAAGATTTGGATATTGGATTCCCATAATGAAGCTGAGGATTGAAGCTCGAGTGAACGAAGGACAAAACCACGAGCAAGAGAGGCTTCAAAATCTGGGGCAATCCTGGACATACAACAAAACACAAAACACAAAAAAGAAAGAGGCGAGCCTCCTCACAACACACTTATTCATTACTATTATATAATTATATAAGGATAAGCATGGGTTGCCACCCACGAAGCGCTTGTTTATTAATGAGTCACTAAGCTTGACTCGATCCCCCATACTAGAGCTTTGTCAAGGGGGATAAAAATGGACTTGACGAACACCCAAGATAGGAATGTTGTCAGCAGGAATCAACATCGGGCTTTTATGATGAAAAAGCTTGGAAGCTTTACAGCCTCGATGTGATGAAGACGGAGATTTCTCCTTTGGCAAATTATTAGGCACATGAACGGGGATGTCTTCCACCGCATCAATGGTTGAATCTCCCAAATCGGGATAATCAACATGAAATGATTCAAACTCGGGAGTAGAAGTAGAATTATCGTCATTTTCGGAGTCGTAATCATCACTCTCAATACCCGGTGGTATTGAGTCATCTGGACCGGGAAATATATCGATCTCTTCCCTAAGAGAGTCACTATCCTTAACGGGGATAGGAAATGTGGGAAGAGACTCGATGATCATATTTGGATTAGCATGAAAATCTTTCGGCGGACGGGGAGATGAATTATCGTATAGCAACCTCTCCAAAAGACTAATATATTCCTTGTGCTCTCTATTAACAATTCTTGGAGGAATTGTTATGAGTTCACCGGCGAACTCATCGAGGAGAGAATCAATCTTGGGAGAGGAAGCCATCAAAGTATCACGATTGAGTAATGATTCAAGAAGATAAGACTCGGTATCAAAACGATCATTTTTCGGAGTAGAATCGAGGTCTTCATTATGAATCGGATTAAACTCACTAGAAATGATTTCCTCGTCAAGATCAAAAAGAGGGTTCGAATAAGTTTTAAAACTTATTTCGTGAATAACCTCCTCATGACTTGACTCGTCATCACTAGAGGTAGAATCGTCGAAGAGAGGATTGGAAAACGTTGAAAAATTTGTCGTTTGAGAATCATCACAATCGGGCACATCACACTCACATTCATCCTCGGACTCACTTGGGTTTTGGACAAGGTTCTCAACACTAGACTTTATGAATTCGTCCGATTCCGTTTCCAGAATAGTGTCAAGATGCTCATCCTCCATTATGAGAGAGTCAACGGGCTTCTCGGGTGTGATTGCAATAGTATACTCCTCGTCATCATCATCGTCGTAGCAAAAAGAGTTGAAATGTCGCGAAGGATAAGTACTAAGATTAGCCACCTGCTCTAGTTGCTCTTTTTCCTTTTTCCTAATTTCAATACTCATTTCATTGAAATTTTCCTTAAGCTCATTTATCTTAATCTCAATATCAATCCTCCCATTACGATAATCCTTTCCATTAATTAAAGTTTTCATTTCATCTAAATACTGCTGCTTCAGATCCTCCATATCTTGGATACTCATCTCTTGAGGAGGTTGATGAATGACGGGAAACTGCGGGGGTTCAATTTGGTCAAAACCGGAATAATTAGAATCATAACACGGATTAGGTTCGTAATAATTCATCGGTTGACATTGAAAAGTCATATGAGGACCCCCACAGTTTTCACAATAAGGCTCATCGAAGATCAATTGATCACATTGAAAATTAGGTGAAGTTTGTGGAAAATAATCGAAGTTTTGATTGAAACACGGGTCTGGATTGTAGACAAACGGGACCTGAGGCGGAAAATCGTAACCATAGTGAGCATCGTTCCCACATAACTCACAAAAATACGTATCGTACTGGGGTTGTGGAGTGTAGTCGGAAAAGTTCGGAGAATCGTTGTACGAATTCGGATTTGGATCATAAGCGGATGAATTTCTAGCTCTCGAATTGCAAAACAGACAAAATCCACCATTTAACGGGCTTTCACACTTGTTGGAAACACGAAAAGTGTCGGTCACTTCCAAAGTTGTAACAAGTCTTAGCTCGTAGTTAGTATAAGGATTAGATTAGTAATCTAGTCCGGCCCAAGGCCCATGGGTGGCCCAACTCCAGCCCATGGCCGGCCAAATGTAGTATAAATACACCCTCTCCTAGTCTTGGAGAGGGTTGGTTGTTCCATTGTTAGTTGTTTCATTTCACACACATTTCATTAATACATTCATCCATTTTCCATCCAATTTCTCTCTAACATCCAACCCACATCTCACTCTTGTTCTTGGTTGATCTTAAGATTACTAGTATTCTTCAACCTTTTCTAGGTACCTGGTCATATTCTCTTCTTTGGAAACATATGTCCCTAGAACTTGATTTGCCACCAACTTAGAGTCTACTCTTACTTGTACGTGGCGTACTCACAGCTATTAATGCCTCATACTCATTCTTATGAGAATTTTGAAACAATGCTTATAGTTACGATTGTTCACCCAAAGTTCCGTTTATCCAATCGGAACCGGTGTTACAAGCAAGAACTTTAGATACTCACAAAATTTCGCAAATGTTTTCAACAACAATAACTTTGTTGTGACTATTTGGAGGTCCTCATAGACTGTTTGTCAGTGTCAACCTAGAAGATTAATATTTGAATGGAAGACTATTATCATGAGCAAAATCTAGTATATCTAATTCTTTCGGTTTGACCAACTTCAAACCCGCCAATTTCCCCGTCAATATCAACCTCCTCAACCAATGAGCACGGAGCTTTGCAAGCCCTAAGGACCAAATGAAATCGATTGAAAGCTTTCTCAAAAAGTTTAATCGTATCTCCTTTTTGTGAAAACGCCTAAGGTTCTATTGCATGCTTGGGACAACATTATTGAAGCTAAGCACTGCTCAAGCCGAGTAAGTGCAAGAAAAAGCTTAGCAAACTTGTTCAAAGAATGTGAAAATCATAAGTGACGACGTCAGAGTTACATCAATACTCGGAGGCTTGGAATCCGCCCTCACTTCTACTGAATGATGATGAATGACGTGGATTATTACCATTTGCAATCACACCCATTTTACACCAGAGCCGTAAACACTCTAATTATGGAGGATGAGCATCTTGACACAATTTCGGCAACGAATCGGGTACGAATTCATAAAGTCTATGTGTTGAAATCCTTGTATCCCCAATCCCTAGTGAGTCCAAAGGTGTTCCCAAAGTGAGGGATGATGCCCTTTATCATGACAATTCTCCGCCTCTTGACATTTCAAAAGAGCAATCTGAGGATTTCTCTGATTCTAACGTTGATTCTACTTCGACGATGAAGATTCCCTCCTATAACGATGTCGAGTATGTTGAGCATCACCTCCCAATTCTGAACCGTTCGCCTCGAAGGGATGGAGATTGGTTATTCCAAAAGTTGGAAGATGAGGATGACATTCTTTTAATCAAAAGACGAATACCCTTCGGAAACATTGTTGAATGTCAATCGCTTGTTAGCTAAATCGAACATTAAAAGATAAATATTCCGTTCCTTATTCTTCCGTTGTTGTGACAATCTACCTCCACAATTCCTAACCTTCTCTTGGAGCGACAACACCTTTGATCAAATTCTTGCCGAAACGGAAAACTTTCGCTTATCATTTTGGAAGAGATTAGTAGAGGGCAATCCCACTACACATTCTTAGTTATCTCTTCCATATTATAAAGCTTTCTACATTGATAACGCTCATTTAAGAGAAGAGTAGTGGCAGTCACCACTACTCCTGTTGAATTATTCTCATATGATTCGTTAATCTTTGATCTTTCAATGATCCGTTTCCTCTCCATAGAGTGATTTTTAACAGAGGAGTCTCGCCGAGGACATGCTCCACATCATATCACCACCGGAGTATGATCGTTTCTGCTTAAGATTGAGACCGAGCCTGGGCAATCTTTACAATATGGATGTGGTGAGAAATATATTCCAAGAAAGCTAACCAAGAAGTTCAGTGCTTAATGTTTTGCCCACCCTTGAGTTAGATTTCATACCTTCCTATGTGAATCCCATTTTCGCTTATGTTTGTATGGAATCTATCTCCCATTTCTTTCATCCCCGTTATTCCACCATACTTCTCTCCTTTGTGGGATGAAGACACCAATTTGATCCCGGCATTCAAAAATATCATTTTCTAGGCGATGTATCCTCATCCGGAGTGGAACTTTCATGAATTCAATAACTATCCCGTAGTCACTTGAATGAATGCCCGATGATAATTATAATTCCACTTGTTTCCTCAAGGAACCATAAATTCCCTTAATGTGATGGGTCAAGCATCGCGAGCGCCCCCCCAACCCCCCCCCCCCGCCCGGGGGGGGGGGGGGGGGGGGGGGGGGGGGGGGGGGGGGGGGGGGGGGGGGGGGGGGGGGGGGCCCCCGCCCCCCCCTAAACAAGCGCTTCGGGGGAGGCACCCATGCTTATCATAGCTTATCGAAGTAATATTAGTATGTAGTGTTAAATCAAGTGTTTTTGTGTTGTTGTGTAAAATAGCTTATCTTTTCCATAACCCGTGTTTCCATGTTTTTTTGTTATTTGTCCAGGATTGCCCGGATTGTGAAGACTCTCATTTTTGTCATTCATCAAGAGTTTCACATCCTCAGCTTCATTTGGGAATCCGATATCCTAATCTAATCGACTAAACAGCTTTTATCTTTGGCATACCCTCAATAAATGGCCTTAGGATTAATGTAGTACCTCTACAAAACAACGTGGACGATGTTTAGTTCTAGTTTGGGGGGGTATCTTCGATTGATTGTTTCCTGCAGCATTGTTACCAGGAAACCCGTTTTTTACCAAACGAAATACCAAAAAAAGAAAAAATTGAAATAATTTTCAAAAATATAAAAGTAGTTTTTGTCACATTGTGCTTTTCCTTGGGTAGAATACGAATAATTTTTGACATGATCGGGCTTGTTGATGGCCCTAGCTAGTTCTTTAGGCCAAGCTTTCACAATCTCTATAGCTTTGAATTTAAAAAATGTGAAAACGAGAATGAAAGAGTTAAATAACAAGTTTAAATGTGCCAAGCAAGATTCGTCTAAAAACTTATACAATAACTTGTGATTTCTCTCCGTAAATTTCTCCTAATCCACCTAACATACGTACTCAATTTATTTCAACTAAGTTAATCATGTTTTCAGAAAACTTCAAATTTGTAACTTGATTTTCAAAAGCGATATTTTGTAGTGATATTAAAAGATAAAATGCCAAAGAAGCATGATAAAATTGTGAATGCAAAAATGCATGAACATGGAAAATTTGCCAAGGAAGCATACAGTTGATATTATGGAGCAAGTTAAAGATGTGTCGTATATCCCTACTCCGCTAGCCACGAGGTGGGGTTTCAAACTAAGACGTGCCGTGTGCATTCTAGGAATTGGTGAATCGGTGATATCTCACTTGAAGAAAGTCTAGGTGAGTTTCAAACTAAGACACCATCTTCTTAGCCCATATTTAGGATAAGGTGTTTGATGTGAGTTCCCACACCTAGCGAACGGGGTGGTTTTTTGCAAACTAAGAACATCGGACGTTGGATGTGATATCCTGCTCCGTCAACCACGAGGTAGGGGTTCAAACTAAGCCAACGCATTTCCAAAAGCTTTAAAGAACTTATGATTATGATGTAAAAAATGGTGCAAAAGTTCAAAGTGTAAATCTCGAAATCAAGTATACGAAGTCTTAATAACTGTTGCTTTTGGTGTCATGATACATTTGAATATGACATGAAAAGTAAGTTGGCCTAGTGGTTTAAATTAAAATAGAGTACACCATTCAATCATAATATCCATGTTGGGAGTTAAAATTCACAGTCATAAGTATGAGAGTGATTAACATATAACCTTATATTCGACAATGATCCTGCTTAATTCCTTAGCTTGGAACGTGTGAAAAAACGAGGACGATGAAATTATCCGTCAGGACATCCGTAGATCACTCTACGGACGCTTCTCATTCTATGATCCCAGTTTTAATAAATAAAGAAAGTCAAACTTGTTAAAAAATGAGAAAATCCAAAAATATTAGTTGTAGATAGTGTAAATTTAGAAAATGGTGAAAACCGTGGCTTACGTTTTTGACAACATAACATTGTGTTGAGGACACACAAACCTTAGTTTGGGGAATTGATATGTGCTTAATTACACATATCTTTTACCTCTAAAAACGAGCTTAAATGACCAAAAACAGACAAAAACTGCAAATATAGTTTTGGTTTATGAGCCATTTGTATTGGTGCAGAAGTGATATCATCAAAAGACAGAAAACCAAGCCAAAATGACAAAACTGAGCATGGAATGGAAAAGACTGTACAAAATTCAAGGCCAAAGTCCAAGAAATGTCAAAGTCAGAGTCCAAAACTGAAAATCAGCAGTCAAACCGGAGCCGGAACTGAAGAAACAGTTGTATGCAATCATACCATCTGATGGGCGGGAAAGCCAATAGTATATCTATGAAGACTGTTGAAGACCAAATGAGGGCCCTCAATACATTTACAACAGCCAATTTGTGTGCATTTTGACAGAGACCGTGAAGACTTTGAAGGCCCAATCCTAGCCCAGTTACAGCCAATCTCAGCCATTGTACACACAAAACCCACTCCATAACCTTATTGGGCTTGAAAAAGCCCAATAACCAAGCCTAAACCTTATTGGGCCCAAACCCAAACCCAGTGGGCCCAATACAAACCCAAGCCCAACAAAAGCCCAAAATCCTTTTTTATAAAACTTTAGGGACTAAAGTTGTCATTTTTAAAAGTTTTTTTTATAAAAGGAAAAATGGTAAAATAAAGTAAAGGGTTAAAACTGCCAAATTGCCAAACCTTTACCCTTTTTAAAACACAAGGGCTGAAAATGCAAATTCCCAAAACCCTCTTTTATCTCTTTTGTTAATAAACCAGAGGGACCAGTTTTGCAATTTACCCTAACTTTCTTAATTCTTTAGTTATAAAACGCAGGGACCATTGCTGACACTTTCCAAAGTCCTATTAATAAACTAAAAAGGGCACAAGTAAAATGCAAATAAAAGAAAGTATAGGGGCCCGAAATTGCATCTTTTTCATACTATCCCCTTTAAACCTTTCAACCAACTGTGTACCTCCCCCCACTTGGCGCAAAACCATTTCAGCCATTTCCCAAGGTTTCTACACCCAAAACCACCTCTACTGATACATTCAACAGCTCACCCCTCCACTTCCCACCTTACCCTGCACCCTATAACCCATCCCACTGGGAATTCCACTCCCAACCGAAACCCATCAATGGTGAAAGATGTTTGTAAAGGCAATGCGAAGGCTAGGTATTGCCTTAGAAGAGCTTTGTTACTCACGGGACAGCTAAACACAACCCAACAAAGGAAAAGGGCTAGGATTAAGTGCCAGCATTCCTACTCTCACAACAAACTCGTCCCAAGTCTTTTGGACCAGTATAAAAGAGCCAAGACCAAGCCGAAGACACACACATTTTAATTTTTATGTTTTAGCTTAATTTTCAATTCCAAGTCTTTTCTTTTAATCTTTTAAGTGTACTCAGTTCATTTTATGTCTATGTTGTAATATTTTCAACTTATATGCAAGTTAAGAGTTCTTTTTGTGTTATTACAATTCTCAAAATTTAAAGTGTAAGATAAGCTTTCAATTCTGTTTAAACTTGCATAAATATGAGTTAAAAGTTGTTAGAACTCACTTGTAATCACTTACCTCTGCTTTTTTTTACAAAAAAATCAGTTAAAAAGATTTTTATAAAATAAGGGAGTGTTTGGTTTAGTGTTAAAATGGGTCAATATGGGTTGGTTATGGGTTGTAACCACTCAGCCAACTTTGGCTGAGTGTGTAGGCTTTATTAAGCCCTTTTAATCACAACTTTTAATTGGAAAATAAGTTTTTAAGTTGTGTCTATATTCTGTCAAAATTTCAATAAGCTAAAATGAGCTTAAGTGCTCAAGCTGCTTATGCAGCTTAAGCACACTTTGGTTGTGCTCTTTGTGGTTGTTTCTAGCCAATAAACCCAACCCTTTGTGCTGTCTTTTAAACTTGACCAAGTATGAGTCAATATGAATGTGTGTACATTTTTTTGAAAGTAGCCAACTTTAAGCCCCATTATCAGCTTGTTTAAGCTCACCTTAATAGCTCATCTTTTGAAAATAAGCTCACTAAGCACCATTTTAAATCTGTTTGAGGCTTGTTTTGGCTAAAAAGCTCTTAAGAGCTTATTTTTCATAAGCCCAAAAAGCCCCTAGCCACTGCCATAACCTCCCCTGGTGCTGAAACCAATTTTCAGCACCCTTTTTATGACTTATTTTCTATTAAGCTCTAGGACCTTTTAGCTTTTATTTGCAGCTTAATAGTAGTTCTTTAATTCCCCAAACTTTTGTAGCTTAACTCCCCTTCTAGCTTAGCTTATTCTAGGCTTAAAGTAGCATTTTTTCTGTTTTCTTTAAAAACTGTTAGACTTAGCTTATTTCATATTAGCTTATCTTAGGGCTTATCTAGATAACTTAGCTTAAACTTAGGACTCCCCTATCCTTATTAACTGTCCCCTATAGTTTTCTAGCTTATTTGTTGGCTTAAACCCCAAAAAGAAAGAAAAATAAGCTAAAAAGCTTATTTAGCTTTTGCAGCCCCAAAAGCTCACACTTCTGGCTTATTCTTTGAGATTCAGCTTATGTGCCTTTTATGAAAAATGCTCCCCTCAAGCCCCTTAATAACTTTGCTTCTTTGACTTTTGCATAATAAGCTGTTTGGACCCACCTTGTAATCGGGGTCCAACTCAGGGACCATTTGTGTAATTTTCTCTTTTATAGTTACCTTTGTTAGTCCCTGTGGTTAGTTAGCCTGTTACCCCGTTTGTCCTTGTGTCCTTTTCACTGTTAGTCCCTATAGTTAACCACAGTTAGTTTATTTAATTTAATTAATATAAATTAGGTTTAAAATTAATTAGTTTAATTACTTTTAATTAAATCAGTAAAAATTAGGGCTTTTTAGGTTTTTATCTTTTTTATAACTTTATTTATTTTATGTAATTTTTCTAGAATTTTTATAACATTAATTTTTGTCTTTTTCTAATTTCTAAGTTTTAATTAGTTATTAATCTTTAAAAATTTATAAAAAATCCAAAAATTAATAAAAAAATATTTTTCTTTTTTATAAAATTTTCTTTTGTCATTTAGTGTCTAGGAAAAATATAAAATTTAGTATAGGCTTTATTTTTCTTAAATTTCAGTTTTAGACCCGTTTTACCGGGTGCGTTTTACCGTTTCTTTTCGTTTAGCATTCAAACGACCTCCGTTTTAGTTCTAGTTTTCTTTATTTTTCAAATTAAGTTAATTAGAATTTAATTTTGATTTTTAATTTAATTTAGCATTTATTTTCTTAATTTTTAGTATTTAGGGTTCCCGATACCTGATTCTGTTCCCCGTATTTAACTTAGAATTAATTTTAGGATTCCCCAATAATTAATTATGCTTCCCGTAGTTTAAGTTCTATCCATATTAACTAATTTTGTTTCCCGTAGTTTTTAAGATCCCCATTTCCTTTGCTTGTTTTCCCGTAGATTAAATTAAGTTTTATTTAATTAATTTTAGTTGTAATTATATCAGTGTTTCCATCATATATTCTTCATCATTCAATTTCTCATCAAACCAGGATAACTTTCAATTGCAGCCTCGTTGGGACATACGACCCGGGAATATCTCTTCCGGAATCTTTTTATTATTGATTCTTATATATTTAATCTCTTTGTGTAGATTTTGACCTTTTGCCTTGGTCAAGGGCATTTGGTTGAGATTTGCATTTGAGTTGTTTTATATATACGTACTTTTTCCTCTTAACCGTTTAATTCTTTTCTTGTCCCTCTTATTTGTTTAATTCTGATGGAGTCTTATCTATGTTTTGAATGTGTAGGGTGTGAACAACCGACAGATAACTCTTATTGTTATTCGTGCACGTGCCAACAGTGCGGTTGTCGTCTCATTGATGGAGTTTGTCTTAGTTGTACTTATGGAAATGGAAATCAAATCGATTTTTCAACTCCGTACTCTTTTGATCAATCTCCAAGTTTCTCTCACCACCCCACACACTCTGAGCAAATCTTGTGTGAATTTTGCGGGAACGATACTCAATATTGTCACTGCTGTACACCTCAAAGCCAGTTTATCTATCCAGAGCCAGATTACAGCCTTGATTTCAATTCCCCGCAAGATTTGCATAATCTTCAACAGCAAAATCTTTGCTGTGAAAATTGTAGGGGTCCTCATGCGACTATTGAATGTCAACCGATGAGTCAAAACTCTCATTCTTTCGGTTTTGACCAACTTCAAACCCCGCAATTTTCCGTCAATCATCAACCTCCTCAACCAATGAGCATGGAAGCTTTGCAAGCCCAAGAGGACCTAATGAAATCGATTGAAAGCTTTCTCAAAAAGTTTAATCGTATCTCTTTTGGGAAAACGCCTAAGGTTCTATTGCAAGCTTGGGACAACTTTTTTGAAGTTAAGCACGCTCAATCCGAGGAAGTGCAAGAATTGCTTAGCAAACTTGTTCAAGATGTGAAAATCATAAGTGACGAGCTATCTGAGTACATCAATACTCCGGCTTGGAATCGCCCTCTCGTCTACTGTGATAATGATGATGACGAGGACTATACCATTGCAATCACACCCGAATCACCAACCAAAGAGCCCGTTAACTCTCTAAGTTTGGGGGACGAGCATCTTGACACTATTCCGGCAACGGAATCGGACGAATTCATAAAGTCTAGTGTTAGTGTCGAGGAACCTTTTGTCCCAACCCCAATTGATGTACGAGGATTTTGCGACGTATTGAGGTGTGAATTTGCCACCCATATGATGGATTCTTTCAAAGAATTCTTGATTTTACTTTCTCCAACCCTCTCTTCGATATCGATGAAGATTGTACCTTAAGTGACGAGTCAATTTTTCCGAGGAGGGACATTCCAAAAGGAAAAATTTTTATCATTTTCTCTAATCTCTCTTTGACTCTTGATGAAGAAATTGCTTTCGACTAAGGTAGATCGAATTTATTGATGAGGTGCTGAAAGCATCCATTCAATTCACCCAGGAATTTGATTCCTTTGATGCTGAATCGATCTTGTAGATCCATGCTAAATCGAGACATTCCGTATTGATTCTCTCTAAGAGCGATTCTCTTTCCATTGTATTCGCCGGTGTAATTCATCTCTTCTTAAATCAATTCCACGAAATTTGAGGAAGTTGAATTTGGGACACGGAGGTGCTATTCTATTTTTGGAAAGTTAGCTCTACGATAACTATTCTCCTCGACCTTCCGGAAGCTCTTCAAGCCAATTCTATGCTATCCGATATCTCTCCCTCCTCTCTCATATCCGTTGGGATAATGATTCTCTTTATGGAGGAGATTGACTGGGTTTCTTGATGATGACGGATCAATACCTCCAAGGGTATTGAGAGTGATGTTGAGGACGACTCCGTAGAGACGAATTCTATTTTATTCCCGAGTTCGATCGTTTTAATGTTGATTATCCCAATTCGGGAATTCAACCAGTGATGTGGTGGAAGACATCCCGTTGATGTGCTAATGTTTTTACCCACCCATTCCCATCCTGGATAGCTCAAGATTTCATACCCATTAGTGAATTTTTCGCTTATGTTGTATGGATCTTTCTCCCATTTCTTGCTTATCCGGTTATTCCGCCTTTTTCTCTCCTGTGGGGATGAAGACACCATATTTGATCCCGGCATTTCAAAAGTATCATTCTTCTAGGCCGGATGTATCTCATCGGAGTGGAACTTTCATGAAATTCAATACTTATCGTAGTCACTTGAATGAAAGTCCGATGATGATTTTAATTTCCACTTGTTTCCTCAAGGATCCATAAATCCTTGTGATGGGTCAAGCATCGCGACCCTAAACAAGCGCTTCGTGGGAGGCACCCCATGCTTATCCGTAGTTGTAATAAATGTTGTTGTTGTGTAAGATAGCTTGTCTTTTCCATTACCCGTGTTTCCATGTTGTTGTTATTGTCCAGGATTGCCCGGATTGTGAAGACTCTCAGTTTTGTCATTCATCAAGAGTTTCACATCTTCAGCTTCATTTGGGAATCCGATATCCTAATCTTATCGACTAACGTTTTATCTTTTGGCATACCTCATAAATGGCCTTTAGGATTAATGTAATACCTTCAAACATCGGGGACCGATTTTAGTTCTAGTTTGGGGGGGTATTTCGATTTGATGTTTCCTGAGCATTGTTTACCACGTTAAACCGTTTTTTACACCAAAATACCAAAAATAAATGAAAAATTGAAGATGTTTAAAAAAAATATAATAAGTGTTTTGTCGCTAGTTTTGCTTTTCTTTTGGGTAGGAATAAGAATTCATTTTTGACTTGATCGGGTGTTGAGCCACTAGCTAGTTTCCTTTAGGCCAACTTTCACGAAATTCTTAGCTTTGAATTTTAATAATGTGAAAGAGAACGAGAAATGATAGATTTAAAATATAGTTTATGCGCTAAGCAGATTTTCTAAAAAAACTTTTATACATAGTAACTTGTGGTTATCTCTCCGTTGAATTTATAATCACTAAATCATACGTAACTCAATTTAATTCAACCTAGTCAATCGTGTTTTCAGAAAAAGCTTCAAAATTTGTAACTTGATTTTCAAAGCGTGATTTTGTAGTATTTAAAAGATAGAATTCCAAAGAAGATGAATGAAAATAGTGATGCAAAATGCATGAATATTGAAATTTTGCCAATGAAGCATGCAGTTGATATTATGGAGCAAGTAAAAGATGTGTCGTGATATCCCACTCCGTTAACCACGAGGTGGGGGTTCAACTATAGACGTCTTTACTTTCTTGGGGTTTTCGGGTGTGTCGTGATATCTCACTTGGAAGAAAGGTCTAGGTGAGGGTTCAAACTAAGACACCAATCCTTAGCCATATTAGGAATAAGGTGTTGATGTGATTTCCCACTACGCTAGCAACGGGGTGGGTTTTCAAACTAAGAACACCGGTCGTTGGTTGTGATATCCTGCTCCGTTAACCACGAGGTAGGGGTTCAAACTAAGCAACGCATTCCTAGCTTTAAAGAACTTATGATTATAATGAAAATGTTGCAAAAAGTTCTAAATCTCGAATTCAAGTTACGAAGTCTTAATAAGTTGTTGCTTTGAGTCATGATTCATTTTGAATTATGACTATGAAAATAAGTTGGTCTATGGTTAAATTAAAATGAGTACACGCATTCAATCGTATATCCATGTTGGGAGTTGAAAATTCACAAGTCATAAGTATGAGGGCTTAACATCTAAACTTATATCGACAATGATCTTGTTTAATTGCTTAGCTTGGAACTTGTGAAAAATCGAGGACGATGAAATTATCCGTCAGGACATCCGTAGATCACTCTACGGACGCTTCTCATTCTATGATCCCAGTGTTAATAAATAAAGAAAGTCAAACTTGTTAAAAAATGAGAAAATCCAAAAATATTAGTTGTGTTAGTGTTAAATAAAGAAAATGGTGAAAACGGGGCTTACGTGTTTACTTCATAACATTGCGTGAGGACACACAATACCTTAGTTTGGGGGATTTGATAAGTGCTTAATTACACATATCTTTTACCTCTAAAAACGAGCTTAAATGACCAAAAACAGACAAAAACTGCCAAATATATGTTTGTTTTGCATTTGTATTGTGCAGGAAGTGGATATCAACAAAAAGACAGAAAACCAAGCCAAAATGACAAAACTGAGCATGGAATAGAAAAGACTGTGCAAAATCAAGGCCAAAGTCCAAAAATGCCAAAGTCAGAGTCAATACTGAAGAATCAGCAGTCAAACCGGAGCCGGAACTGAAGAATACTATTGAATGCAATCTTAACCCATCTGATGGGCCGGGAAAGCCCAATAGTATATCTATGAAGACTGTGAAGACCAAATGGGCCCTCAATCAATTACAACAGCCCATTTGTGTGCAATTGACAAAGACTGTGAAGACTTTGAAGGCCCAATCCTAGCCCAGTTACAGCCAATCTCAGCCATTGTACACACAAAACCCACTCCTACACCTTATTGGGCTTGAAAAAGCCCAATAACCAAACCTGTACCTTATTGGGCCCAGACACACTCAATGGGCCCAATACAAGCCCACACACCTTATTGGGCCCAAACCCAAACCCAATGGGCCCAATACAAGCCCAAGCCCAACAAAAGCCCAAAATCCATTTTTATAAACTTTAGGGGGGCTAAATTGTCATTTTTAAAAGTGTTTTATAAAGAAAAATGGAAAAATAAAGAGAAGGACTTAATCTGCCAAAATGCAATACTTTTTCTCTTTTAAAACCAAAGGGGCAGTTTTGCAATTTCCCTAAACCCTTTTTAATTCTTTTCTATAAAAACCAGAGGGACCTGATTTGCTATTATTCAAACTTTCTTTATTCTTTTAAGTTATAAAACGGAGGGGCCATTTGTGCCACTTTCCAAAGTCTTTTATAACTGCCATTTTGGCTTAAAATGAAATGAATAGAGTAAGAAAGTTGGGGGGCTAAATATGCATCTTTTTCATTTCTTTCTTTTAAACCTTCCCAACCATAACTGTCCTCAACCCACTCCCGCCAAAAACCATACTACCCCTTCCCCATGGTTTTCTTGCCATACCACTATCCCAAGTACCTCTACAGCTCACCCCTCACCTTTCCCCACAACCCAATGACCCTATAACCCCTTCCCTGCCAAATTCACACAACCCGAGCTACCCATCAATGGCTAAGATGAAGACAAGGCAAATAGAAGGCTAGGATTGACTTGGGAAAGCTTTGCACACTCACAGGAATCACAACCCAAGACAAAGAGAGGGAAGAGAGACTTCTATAAAAGAGAGAGAACAAGCCGAAGTCACCACACCCTTTTTTATACGTTTTAGTGTAATTTTACTTTTAAAAGTCTTTTATTAAAGCATTTTAGTGTAATCCAGTTCATTTGAAAAGCTTATGTTGTAATTCATTCAGTTTTAATAAAAGTTAAGAATTTTTATGATATTGCCATTGTCGAAAATTTGAATTCTCATGTAACCCTTTTGAATTCTGTTTATCTTGTGTACCAATGGTTTAAAGTTGTTAAACCACACTTACAATCACTATTCTAGCACCTTACTTCATTTAAAAAGCATTAAAACCCGAAATTCATAACTTAAGGGAGTGTTTGGTAAAACTTAAAATGGGTCATGTTGGTTTTGGTATGGGTCACAAACACTCAGCCACTTTTGGCTGAGTGTGTGTGCTCAATTAAGACAAAAGAAAGCATAAGTTTTAGTCTAAAATTAAAGTTTTAGTAAACCTTTTATTTTTTGTCAAATTTTCACAAGAAAGATAAGCTTAAGAGCTTATTCTGCTTATCCAGCTTAAGCAACCTGTTTTGTGCTTACTCAAGTCACCAAAGTCCCTTTTACAAGTCACTGGTTGCTGCCCTTTTTCATTTGACAAATTAAGTCAAAGATTGGTCTATGCATTTTTCTTTAAACCTTGGACTTTTGAGACCAATTATCAGCAGTAAAAATAAGGGCTTAAGCCCCAAAACTTTGAAAATAAGCTCTTTTACCACCCCTTGTTATCTGTTTGTGGTTTATTGTGGCTAAAAAGCTCATATGAGCTTATTTCTATAAGCTCAAAAAGCCCCTTTGTTCACTGCCTTAATTCCCCTGGTGCTAGACACCATTTTCAGCACTCTTTTTATAGCTTATTTTGCATTAAGCCTTAGGATCTTTTTGCTTTTCTTTGTAGCTTATAGGTTCCCCTTTAAGTCCACAAAACCTTATAGCTTATCTCACCCTTTAGCATAGCTTAAATCTAGCTTAAAGTCCCTCTTTTTCTGTTTTTATATAAACTTGTCAAAAGCTTATTGCAATCACAGCTTTATTTTAGAGGCTTAATTTAGATTACCATTGCTTAATTTAGACTCACTTAGGCTAGTAGCTTATTTCATTAGTTTCTTGCTTTATCTTGTGAGCTTAGCCCCAAAAGAAAGAAAATAAGCCATAAGCTATTATAAGCCACTGTCAGGCCTAAAGCTTAAATTTCTAGCTTATTTACTAAGATTCAGGCAAAGTGCTTATTAGGAAAAATGTTCCCCTTAAGCCCCTTAATAAGTTTGCTTTTATAAGTTTTCAAAAATAAGCACTTTGGACCCACCTTGCAATCGGGGTCCACTTCAGGGACCATTTGTGTAATTTTGTCTTTTCTAGTTAACATTGTTAGTCCCTGTGGTTAGTTAGCCTGTTACCCCGTTTGTCCTTGTGTCCTTTTCACTGTTAGTCCCCAAAGTTAACCACAGTTAGTTTATTTAATTTAAATAATTAAATTAGGTTTAATATTAATTAGTTTAATTACTTTTAATTAAATCAGTAAAAATTAGGGCTTTTTAGGTTTTTATCTTTTTTATAACTTTATTTATTTTATGTAATTTTTCTAGAATTTTTATAACATTAATTTTTGTCTTTTTCTAATTTCTAAGTTTTAATTAGTATTATCTTTTAAAAATTTATAAAAAACCAAAAATTAATAACAAAAAATTTTTACTTTTTTACATAATTATCTTTTTGTCATTTAGTGTCTAGGAAAAATAAAAATTTTAGTGTTGGCTTAATTTTTCTAAATTTCAGTTTCTTCGGACCCGTTTTATAGGTGCGCGTTTTACCGTTTCTTTTCGTTTAGCATTCAAACGACCTCCGTTTTAGTTCTAGTTTTCTTTATTTTTCAAATTAAGTTAATTAGAATTTAATTTTGATTTTTAATTTAATTTAGCATTTATTTTCTTAATTTTTAATATTTAGGTTTCCCGATACCTGATTCTGTTCCCCGTATTTTAATTTAGATTTAATTTTAGGATTTCCCAATAATTAATTATGCTTCCCGTAGTTTAAGTTCTATCCATATTAACTAATTTTGTTTCCCGTAGTTTTTAAGATCTCCATTTCCTATATTTGTTTCCCGTAGAATAAATTAGATTTTATTTAATTAATTTTAGTTGTAATTATATCAGTGTTTCCATCATATCATATATAGACCCTAGACTGTCACAAGTAGTGCTAGGGAAACCTTTTGTGGAAATATCCAACATGACTCACGACCCACCCGAAGGAGTAGTCAGGTTCACCAACGGAAACAATGAAGTTTCCTATAAGATGCCCCATAAGATAGAACAATACGACTCATTGTCGAACCTAGAAAAAGAACACTCAAAATCAGTCTACCTTAGGAATGAAGAAGACAAGAGGAGAGGAGTGAAGTATGTAATGAGCAAAATATTAGGATTTTACAAAGAATGCCTAGAACTCGGACCCGAATACCTAACTGGAGTGGATGATGAAGGAGAAGTCACGTAAGAACGTGTGACTCCGAGTCTAGCTACAAGACTCATAAATAAAGAAAAGCACTTTTTAGGAGGCAACCCAATATTTACTTTTATCGCATATTAGGAGTGTATTGTGTGTTTTTAATTCTTTATTGTTTGTTTTACTATGTTTGAATTAGTTTGTAATCATGCTTTGATTTGTTTTTAACCTCGGCTTAATTTCAATCAAATGTATTTTGTAAATAATAAGTGTAGGGGATTTTGTCCGGTTTTTAGAACCAAGTTCAAACATGCTAAATAAATTGTTTAGATTAATTCGTGTCAGTGTCAAGTCATATGAGTAAATTGTCAAATCTCAGGTTTTATGCAGCTATTTGTACATGAATTAACTTATGGAATCAAGTGCAGGAAATTTTTTATCAAAAACAAAAAATTCATTTTCACAGAATGTGGAGAGGGCGTCACGATTTACACGCGACGCCGTCACCACGACACCTGTGACGTGGTCAGGATAATCCTGACGGCGTCAAACGCCCAGGTCCAGAAAACTTAAAGTTTTTAATTATTTTTGAAAATAAAACTTGCATAACATTTAAAATATGAACTCTTCCGTTATAAACCTGCAAAACCAATGAGTTTAACAATTCTCTCATCCTATCTTTACTGCTTTATCGAGTCAAACCCTAATTTCACATTGTATATTGTTAAATCGCACATTTTATGCTTGGTATAGTTGTCTTTGTCTTTGATTACAAGTTATATTTGATGAGAAGAAGCGTGGAAATTCTTAGGAAGTTTCATTGGACAATTATTGGAGGATGATTTAACCAATTATCGCATGTTTCTTCTCCATTATTGAGTAAACCAGGGGAGTACTAGTTTCTTTTCCTTGTTTTCTTTTCCCTTTAATTTGTTTTTACGGGTACTTCTATAGAACATTGGGGACAATGTTCAACTTAAGTGTAGGGGGAAAATAAGCCTTAGAAACTATTCTTTCATTTGCCATTTGCTTTGTCCTTAAAATGATGGGTAATATATCGAAACATAGCATAAGAGGTAATTTTAACCAAAATTTAAATTTTTTTATGACACATACCGACGAAAACCGAGTATTAATAGCGTCTCATGGATAGGAATTTATATTACTAGCACAAAAACCCTCAAATTCCACCCCTAAAATGTGAGGTTCGCCCTTAGATATTATACCTTTAGCTTGTTCGAGTTAAGGAGTGAGCAATCATGTGTGTCTATTCCGTCGTTACGGATGTGTATGCGTGGTTTTGTCGCCTTTTCTGGAACATTGGTATTGGTTACTTTAGGATTATGAGAGTGTACCGGTAGTATATAAAATTCTAGAACTTGTTTTTATGATGCATTCCGAGACTTCATAGTAAGTATTATGATTTGCTTGATAAGAGGCATTAGGATTAACCCATGTTTTAAACCTGTAATTGTTATGATGGTTACACCGGCCATATAACTATCCCACACCCTTGCCATGCACTCATTTTTAGTGCAGGATACCCCTAGTACAACCCTCCGAGCTTATCCTTTTTCACAGTTCTCGTAATTTTCTGGTGGATTCTAGATTATTAATGAAGAGCATTGTCACCTTTAAACTAATCGTTACACCCAAATCGCTTTAGCCTACTGCTCTAAAACCAAATACCTCAAAAATTCCCCAAACTAAATCTTTGAAAAGTAGCAAAGACTTTTGTGGGGAGAGTTTAGAAATCACAAGTTTTAAAACACCCCATTTTCCCATTTTTCAAAACTTTTTCCATTTTTATGATTTTTTAGCAACTACCTAGAATATTCCGACTTTCGTTATTTCCATAACCGTTAGGGATCATAGAACAAGATGCATTTCGATCCGAGAATGCCTAAAAAAAAAATTCATCGTCCCCGACTTTTCACTTGCTCCAAACCAAGCTTAAAACGAAATCACCGCTAAATATCAGTTAAGATGCTAACACTACTCATATTTGCAACTTGTGAACTTTTCACTCCCGATAATTATTATATCTTAGGTGAATGTGCTATTTTGAATTTCAACCATGGATCAACATTTTGCAAAATTCTATGTTTCACGTTCCACCCGAGAATAATGAGTTTGAAGGCGAGATCATCCCATGTAGCGACTTTCGTCTCGGCACATCCCAACCTTGCGGCTAAGTGACCAGGCTTTTGACACCCCACAGAGACTAGTATCGGGACTCACGGACCTTAGGTTTCAAAAACTCTCAGGTTTCCCGTATATACATAGCTTATTTAAAAACTTAAAATGAAATAGTCAAAGTTCAAAAGCATATTTAAATTTAACAAAAAGAGATCTATTTATTAATTCAAACTTAATATTAAACATAACATTTATGCAATTGTAACCCTCGACCTTTTAGAAGGCTGCAACATCGGTTGTGAGCCGGCAAGATGCAGCAAACTTTTATCAGTCTCGGATTTTTATTCTTACTATGGGCTTTCTTTAGAAGACTACCACATCGGTTGTGAGCCGGCAAGAGGTAGTAAACTTTTATCAGCCCACAGTTTTTATTATTATTATTATATTTTTTTTGTATAAATATATATAATAAAATATAATATATATATATAAACGAGATTAATTTAATACAAAAAATAAACAATTATATAGAGAAGATTTCTTTTTGAAAAATTCAAGTATAAGTTTGAACTAAGACTAAAGTTTTTGCTATATATTACATAAAAAATTGTTGAATTAAAGTTTAAATCTCCAAAAACAACACGTATAATAATCCTGTTAAGAGCTTATGAGAAAAAGCAAACAGATTAACCATACATGCAGCTCTTAAGATTCCAACTAATCCTTTTTTTAGCATCCCCCACATACTTTAACTCTATCATTTTTCGGTTCTCGCGAATTTCCGTAACGCTTAAGCCCAAAAGTTAAGGAACGATCTATGCTCTAACACGCTCGATCGATCAAAAGTTACTCTTATTCTACCCAGCAGAAAATCAAAATTGTGACAAAAACACATATGTTATTTTTTGAAATTTTTTAAAAAATTTCATTTTTTTTGAAATTTTTGATAGGAAAACGGGGTAGTGAGAACAACGGGTAACATAGTGTAAGAATCATATCGAAGATAATACTACCCCCTACTACAAAATAAAACATTTGACCCTCAATATTTCCAAGCCTAAGTCCTTAAAAAAACCCATACTAAGAACTCAAAAAGCGAAGTCTGTATGCAAAACTCAAGTACTGAAGAAAAGTATACACAAATAATCTAAAGCCATAATTAAGTGTGGCTAACAGATAAATTTAGTCGATAATAAATCGAATGAGATCGGATTCCCCAAACTAAAGGCAAGCAAAGCTATGAAAGCTTGAGTGGACAGGACAAAACCACGAAGCTAACACGGAGAGTCATTCAGAAACTATTTGGGTCAATCCTGCAACACAATCAGACAAGTAAAAACAAACAACAATGAATTGGAAAAGTACAAGCCTCCCACACATCACAAAGAAATAAGAAATAGAAGGATAAAGCGATTGGGGTGCTTCCACGAAGCGCTTTGTTTTTGTAACCGATCCCATAGCTTTGACTACCCTAATTTCATTCTGTCCATCGAGAAAGTAAATGGAATTGAAATCTCAATCGGGAGCTTTCATTAATGTTAGGATAAACAATTGAAGCACATGAAAGTTCCATCCCGATAATGCCACTGGCTCTAAGTGGAATGTGTCGGGGTCCAAAAATTGTGTCCTCATATCTCGGTGGAGGAAAGTGAAGGAGAAACCTCATGTTAAGTGAGATACGGAAGTAAAGTCCGAATGACCAATGTGAAAGGAATCGTCAAACTCCAACATCATTCATCACCTCCCTGGTCAAACATGCATCTTCCTTTAAGCTCATCACATTGTTTTATCACAGCACATCGGTTATTCCATTCGAAGGTTAAACGCTCATATTCGCATGAATGGGATCATCGTTAAAGCAAAGGTTGCCAATAAAATCCTCTTCTAAGTCCAAAATCACTTCAATACACCTGGTGGTATCGAATCACTTGGTCCGGAAAATATATCGATCTTTTCCCTAATGAGTCACTATCACTCAAACGAGAGTATAATTTGGGAAAGAGACTCGATAATTGTATGAAAATTTTTCGGTGACTGGGAAGATGAATTTCCGCATAGCAACGACATTCGATTGATATAATCCTCGTGCTCTCTAACAATTCTTGGAGGAATCATGATAAGTTCACCGGTGAAATCTCATTGGTGAAAGAGGATCAACTTTCTTTGGAGAGAAAAAGTAAAACATGAATGCTATTCATTTTCTCAATTCTCAATTTGTTGTGGTTCATGATTGAAAAACAACTCCTGGGAAGAAGGTATTTATGGGTGGTAATCAATCACGAAGGGCAAACTCTCTCAAACTCATAATAAATACTGCTCCTCCGAGTCATAATAACCTTCCTTAATATACGTAGGAACTTCGATAGTTAGAAAAGCCTCGATCTCATCATTATCGCCTCCTGGATCAAAACATTCAGCCTCATCAATTAGAGCATTATACAAAATTCTTTTCCAATCATTCGTTTTACATTCTAAATCAAATAAGTCATCATTCTCTTTGAAAAGTGGATCATTGATGAATCCCTCAAGAATGGAAGCAACGCTTTTCAAAGGAGTAGATGGATCATGGTGAAGTATGTTAGGATTATGAAAAAGACTCGGTCACCCCCGTGTATTGTTTAGTATAGCAAAGCTCGTAGTTAGTAAGTAAGCGTATGACTAGTAGTATTGGGCCGGGCCTTTAGCCCACTTTGTAACCCCTACGCCAATCCCATAGAGCTTACAAACACATGTTATATAAACCCCCTCCAGCCATTGGAAGGGGTTGGTTGTTCATTATTTAATTAACCACTTGATCTTCGCAAACTTTCTCTCTCTAGAAATATCACTTTTCTCTTTCCTAAAGATAAATAGCCAAACCCATCATCTCTTGCTTGTGTTATTAATCATGTAATAACTACAATTGGTACCAAAATAACCATGGATGATTAAGCTAGATTGTGTTGTGCGTTTACCTTTCCTTGGTTATTTTTAATCAAAAGTTTGGTTTTTGAAGGTTTATGGTCTTATTCTTGACACTCTTTGATTCTCATGTTTGTGATGTTAAAGTTAGTGTTTTTATAGTTGTTATAAACCTCTAGGACCAAGTTAGTGCAAAGAAAACCAAGGTGAAAACGTTCAAAAAAGGGTGAATTTTAGTGTTTTTAGGTGAAAAAGTTGTTTTTTTTTTCGGTACGTTGAGATGTGTTTATGAAAACCTTCTGAGACATTCTCGATGCGTTTTTGGTGAAAGAAAGTACATTGCTTTTGTCGTTTGTATAGTACTATTGTACTTAGCATTTTGACTTATAGGGGTTCGTTTTGGTCGTATGCTTTTTGAAAGCTTAGATGAATCTACAATGTTGCAGATTTTGAAAAGATTTTGTTGCAAGCTATCTTGACGTAGGGAGGATTCTGCCAAATCAAGGTTTTAATAAGCTGGTTGTGTTTTGATGCAAATCTCAAGAAAAGACTTACATATACATTAGTAACTATGCAGTCATGATACAACTATAGACATGCACATTGCTCGTAAGTTGCTAGTTTGAGATTGCAGTTCCGCTATTGAAAGAGACTCAAGAATCTTCATGTCGTTTTGAACTCAAATATCTTCATGCGTTTGACTAAGAATCTTCTTGTGCGCTTTTGATTCAAAAATGCCCCTATCCCGTTCGGCAATTAGGGCGTTTTGACAATTCTTCAATGCTTTTTGACAAAACTTAAATCAACATTATGTTAAACATTAATTCAACCAAACCAAATCACAATCAACAACAATATCAACTAATCCAACAAACATAACACTTTTAACATACAATCACTAATTCATTGATCGATCAACCTTAATCATACACAAGTAATCACTATGGCTAATCTTCAGAGGATATCCAATGTGCCATTATTTTTTTTTTTTTTTTTATTTTTTTTTTTTTTTGTTTTTTTTTTTTTTTTTTTTTTTTTTTTTTTTTTTTTTTTTTTTTTTTGTTCCGATACCCGACCACCTATGCTCGATAAGGCTGACTTTGCGTCATGGCAACAACGTATTCGATTATATTGTCGGGGTAAGGAGAATGGGGTAAACATCTTAAAGTCAATTGATGAAGGACCATTTCAGTTGGGACCACCGCGTGAATCGTTGCTGAAGGAACTGAAGGTCCAATCAATCTGGGTCCTGAAGGACCTCGAGTTTATTCGGATCTGTCACAGGATGAGAAGGATAGGTACAATGCAGACATCCGGGCAACAAACATCATACTTCAAGGTCTACCAAAAGATATCTATTCACTCATTAATCATTACACTGATGCAAAGGACATATGGGACAACGTGAAGATGCTTTTGGAAGGATCGGAATTAACAAAGGAAGACCGTGAATCACAACTGTATGATGACTTTGAACACTTTCGTCAGAACAAAGGAGAAACCATTCATGACACTATATCGTATGCCCAGCACATTAATGAACATGCGAAACATCAAAGATGACAATGTCAAAAATACAGTTAACTCAAAGTTGTGATAACATGCTGCCCTAATGGGGTAGATTTGTTAAGCTGTGAAACTAAACAAAGGCTTGAAGGATCAAACGTTGATCAACTATCTGCCTTCCCTGAAAGCAACACGAAGGCACATGCCAACGATCATAAGATATGTAGGAACGTCTCACACAACAGATAGTTTGATCCACTTGCCTTGTGACTAAATGTGTCAACCTCAACATTATCATGTTCTGCAGTCATCAACAAATCCACCTACCTCAAATCTCAACCAACACTCTGCTGACACCTCCAAATCAATTTAAGGACTATTCTCCAACCGACAACCTAACGAGAATCTAACCAACACACTTGCCATACTCACCTATTCATATCCAAAACCTTCCTTCCTCAAACAAACAACAACTCAGAACCTCAACAAACCCAAGGAATCAAGCTACAGTAACAAGATGAAGGGTAGTTGTTCAGAATGTAGGGTCGACAGAATAGAGGACAAGGTAATAATGCACGGGTGCAGGTGTCAGTGGTTAAGGAGAGCACAGACAGAGTGGGGAATGCTAAACCTGGTCAAGCTAGGCATGGTTATGTGCTACAAACTGCAATGGGTAGGCCACATAGCAAGAACTGCACTCAACCCAATCGTCCACAGAACTCCGAATACATCAAAGACAAAATGTTGTCTGATGCAAGCTCCAAGAGAAGAAGAGGAAAGGAGAGAAAATGGGGAGGTTGTTATATATGGAGGGGGGGGGGGGGGGGGGGGGGGGGGGGAGGGGGGGGGGGGGGGGGGGGGGGGGATTTAATGTTAGGTCCTTGATGAAGAGCAGTTATTGTTCCTAGCTGGTGGACAGGAAAATGCTATTGATGAAGATGTGGATGAGCAACCGGTTTAAGACTTAGCTCTCAATGTGGATAATGTGTTTCAAGCTGATGACTGTGATGCGTATGTGTTCCATTAAATTTCTGCACCTTTGTAGTAGTTAAAAACCATTTTTCTTTATTTTTCCAATTGAATTTGTATTTTCTAGAAATTAAAATAGATTTTTAGTAATTTCTTTTTCTTAAAAAATTCATAGAAAATAGAAAAATAATTGGAAAAATCTAATTCTTTTTGTAATAATTTTCTTTTTAATTCTAGTATTTTTGAAAAATAAAAATAGAATTTTAGTGTTAATTTTTAGAAAAAGTGTATTTTTAGTAATTCATTTGTTTTTAAAAATTCATAAAAAATTCAAAAATAGTTAAAAAATTCTAATTCTTTTTCCTAAAATTTTCTTTTTAAATTTGTGATTTTTAGGTATAAAATTTGTTAAAAGTAGTGCTTTAGATTTTAAATTTCAGTTTTAGCTCACGTTTTTAATTTTCGTGTATTAAAATTTCGTGCTAGTTAATTGTTTGTAATTGTGCTATTATATTCGTAGTGTAATTCAAAATTCAAATATCCTTTATCCATTCTTGACTCGAATCCGAATTATTCCCGAATCTCAATTCACGACTTCGTTGGGATACGACCCGAGAAGAAATACTTCCCGGTTAAAAATATACGTATTGTGTTTTCTTAAGTGAGATTTTACCCTTTTATTTCTCTTGTTTGAGAAGTAATTGGTAAGAATTGTCACGGGATTTATACTATACATATATAAATTTGACTAGTGCTTAAACCCATACCAAATTTTGGCGCCGCTGCCGGGGAAGACGTGAACGATTTTTGAGGATATTCGTTGAAGTAGAGTTTTGAAGACCCTTCCTTTGGAAGTTACTTTGCTATTTTTGTATAAAATTCAAAACATTCATTAATTCGATTACTTTGTAAATTGACAACTCTGGCCCTTGTGGTTTTCAAAACAGGAAATGGACTTTTGTATTGGGCTCATTTTTGGGCTTTTGTGATATGAATGGTAAAGAAAGGCCCAAGGGTATTTAAGTCTTTCCATCTTTCATTGTAAGGGCAAAGTGGTCTTTTTCCTTCAAACTTTTGTTCACTTTCTTGACAACGGTCTTGATCCGGCTTTGAAATTGGCTTCAAATCTCTCTCTTGTAAGACAAGATGTTGCTAATGCAAGCTCAGGAGAATGGGGTGGCATTGGATGAAGAGCAGTTGCTGTTTATTGCAGGTGGACAAGACAATGCTATTGATGAAGATGTAGATGAGCAACCGGTTCAAGACTTAGCACTCAATGTGGATACTCTTTTTTAAGCTGATAATTGTGATGCTTTTGATTCTGATGTTGATGAGGCTCCCACTGCGTAGACCATGTTCATGGCAAATCTATCATCCGCATATCCAGTTCATGATGAAGCCAGTCCGTCATAAGATTCGGAAATTCTATCTGAGGTACATGAATATGATAACTATTAGGATGCTGTTTGCGAGCATCATGAAGCACATGAGATGCATCACGATGTACAACCAAACTACGTTGTTGACTTAAATGCTGATTATACGAGTGACAACCATATGATTACGTATGATCAGTATGTGAAGGACAACGCAGAGTCAGTTGTACAAAGTAATGTATCTTCTGTGCCAAATGATGCTTATATGATGATAAATAATGAAATGCATGAACAGACAGCCCAAAGTGTTTCTACGTATAAGCAGAACAAAGTAGTTAATGTATCATTGACTGCTGAACTTGCAACATATAAGGACAAGTTGAACTGTATGAGAGACGGGCCAAGTTTGAATTAACTGAAAGAGAACAAAAAATTGAGGAACAATTAAGAATAGTTATCACTGACCGTAATATTAAGGAATAAAATTTGAAAAAAGGAACTTCATTCTGTAAAAATGAAACTTAACTCTACTATCAACCATAACAAGTCAATGGTAGAAGAAGTTACGTCTTTGAAAAAGGATTTTAAACAGAAAGAAAACAAATACCTTAAAGAATTTTTGGACATGAAAGCCTTAAAAGAAAAGGTCGAGGATAAATTATACAAACAAGACCAGTCTCTTCAAACAGTTCACAAGCTGTAAACCAAAGCCTTATTATGATGAACAGAAAAAGGTAGCTATTGGCTACAAGAACCCCTTATGTCTTACCCGTGCAAAGCAAGTTCATCTTACTCTATATAATGGTCATGAAATTATCAAAACCAGTTATGTCTCGGCCATAGTGCAAAACTCAGAGGATACCATAGAGATAGCTGAAATCACTAGAAAAAAAATGAATGACAAAATTAAAACCCCTCTGTGGATTGAACAAAACATTAATGATCAACCCCTAGATTACTCGAAAGAGAACTATCTAGCGACCTTTACACCACAGACACAACTGACCAATTCGGTCAGTAGATATTCGGTCTAAGGATTGTGCCACAAGATGAAAGCAGAAGCTCTCAAATGCCACTCTCGCTAAGATTGTACACCTAGCTTTCATAGAGCCACATCAAAGCGTTTGGATGGTGTACCCTCCCAATACACCTTCAACCCTTGTCCCCAAGGTGCTTTCAACAAAAAGTCAAGTGAAAATTAACATTTTTGCACTTATACAACTTTTTTTGAAATTTGAAAAACCTTTAAAAAAAGAAGAATTACACCAATGGGGCTCCTGAAGGTGGAAAGGTTTTAAACAAACCAAGGATATGTTTTTATTTTACTATCTCTCCGAAGTCATTCAATTTTCAAACAATTTAAAGAACATTGTTGAGGTATTCAAAAGGTCTCACTAAGAAATCAAAATAAATAAGAAAATTTTTTGAAGAATTAGAAGCGAGTGTTGGATCAAAATGTTGTAATAGGAAGTATGATGAGATTGAAGCGAGAAATAATCTTTTCATTGCAAATGACAAATTTAATGCTGATTGCTTGTCGGAAAGACATGTTTTATATTGCACAAATTCCTGCAGTTATTGTATCTAAGAAATTCACTAAAATGCATGATGCCCACACTATTTGTTCAAGCACGTTGTCTAGAAACTTGAAGTAACGCTTTCTATAATTACATGATAAAGTTCAAAAAGTGATCATACTGAATTAGTAAAATTGTTTTCCAATCTTGAGTGTAAATTCACTTTAAATTGTACAGTTTAAGTAATCAACACCCTTAAGAAAGTTTTAGAAACAAACACATCTCCACCACCGACTCGAGAATGCTCTATGATTTTGACTCGTCTTTATGAATTGGTAAAAGGAAAGCTTCTTATCGATTCAAGGAGAGGTACAGAGCTCCATAAAAAATTGAGGTGCAAAATCTGTCCATAATAAAATGAGGACCCTATAGTGAAGCATACGCGTACTCTTGATTTTAGGCCTATAGATTTTCAGACACTCAATTAACTGAAAAAGTCATCGTTCTCCAAGAACAAAATGAGCTTTTTAGGGCTGAGAATGCAAAAATAAAGCAATTAATGATATAGAAAGCCACGAACTGTTGTGTGTGTCTATGTAAGATCACGCGTGCCTAAATGATCACAAGGAAAACCTGCCTTGTTAACTGAAATTGCAGATGATAGTATGTGATAAGACCCCAAATACGAATGAAATCTGAAGTGCTATCTCTATTGCCCCCCCCTCCCCCCCCCCCCTCCTTCAATTCTGTAAAACCAAGAGTTCTTGCACCTGGTAGGTATGCTATAGATGTTGAACCAATTCCCCCTCTATAACAACCCATAATTTTCCCCTATGTAATTATCCATCTATTAAATTAGACGCAATTTTCCTCAGTGTAATTTCCACATATTAAATTAGATGCAACCATTTTCATGGAAATTGTTTTGCTTGATTCCATCCATAATGTAACGTAACTTACATTTTCAAATTAAACGAGCTCACGCAACCACCAATACCAATTCCATCAACATTTATGTCAAGTAAACATTATACTATGTCAAGTAATATGTTCTAAAATCCATACGTTATCTATTTAACGTACTTTCCATAACGTTATATAAAAACAGATTTTAAACGTTAATGTTTATAACAAAACCCTAACTATATGTAATGTTTACATACAAATAAATATACAAGCTTTCAAGGCATGTGTACAAGTGTACAATGCATAACTTTTGAATATGTTTTCCCTCCAAAACCAAAGTACAACACTTTGAAGCCTGAAGTACAAGTTGACAATGCAAGAATTCAAATAAGCCCATAAAGGCACCGATGTTTCTTTGGGCTGAAGTTGTGGCTACTGCCTGTTACACCCAAAACCGTTCCCTTATTCACACACGTCACGACAAAACCCCATATGAGCTAGTACACAATAAGAAGCCTGATCTCACATTTTTTCGGGTCTTTGGTGCTCTTTGTTACCCTACAAATGACAGCGAGGATCTTGGAAAACACAAACTACGGTTGATATTGGAATTTTCGTAGGATATACACGAGCAGAAAAAGGTTTACAGAATCTACAACAAACGACGACAAATCATGGAAACTATTCACGTTCAATTCGATGAGCTGACTGAGCAAATGGCTCCTGTACAATCCAGTCCAGGACCCGCTCCTAACCTGTTGACGCCTGGACCTATAAGTTCAGGGCTCGTACCCAATCCTGCTCCTGCTATACCATATGTACCTCCCACAAATAAAGAATTGGAGATGTTATTCCAACCTATGTTTGATGAATATTTTAATCCACCGGGTAACCGTCAGGATCCTATTCCTAATGTAGCACAAGACCCGGTCATTCCTACAGGTCCATCAGTGTCTATTTCTATTGATCTCGACGCACCATCGGGAAGTCATATATCATCACCATTGGATCATCATTCCTCTTCGGTACATCATGGTGTAGCAGGTGAGCAATATGCAGAAGTTAATCCGTTTGCTGCAGCTGATCCTGAACCATTTGTTAATGTGTTCGCCCCAGATCCAACCTCTGAAGCTTCATCATCAGGGAAATCATATGATGCCAGTAAACCCAACCAATCCACTCAACCTCATGAACATATCCGGAAATGGACCGACTCTCATCCTCTTGATAACATTATTGGGAATCCCTCTCGACCGGTATCCACTCGGAAACAGCTTGCTACGGATGCTTTGTGGTGCTTCTATAATTCCGTACTGTCCAAAGTCGAACCGAAAAACTTCAAATCTGCAGCTACTGAAGACTGCTGGTTTCAAGCCATGCAAGAAGAAATTCATGAATTTGATCGACTGGACGTATGAGAATTAGTACCACCTCCAGACAGTGCCATGATTATTGCTCTCAAGTGGATTTATAAGGTGAAACTTGATGAGTATGGTGATGTGCTGAAAAACAAGGCATGTCTTGTAGCAAAAGGATTTCGTCAAAAAGAAGGTCTAGATTTTGAAGAATCCTTTGCCCTGGTTGCTCGTCTTGAAGCAATCAGGATATTCGTTGCCAATGCCGCCAGCAAAAAACATGACCAGTTTTCAAATGGACATGAAAACTGCATTTCTTAAATGGCGAGCTCAAAGAAGAAGTCTATGTCCACCAACCGGAAGGCTTGTTGACCAGAAGTCCATATTCATGGCTATCGTCTGAAAAAAGCATTTACGGTTAAAACAGGGCTCCATGGGCATGGTATGACACTTATAAGTTCTTCTAGCACAGGATTTTCTCCAAGGGTGTCGTCAATCCAACCTTGTTCATTTGGAAAACAGGCAAATACACTCTTCATATTAAAATATATGTTGATGTTATCTTATTTGCCTCGGACCGACTCCAAAGATTGTGAACTGTTTTTCTAATGAAATGAGTTCTAAATTCAAATGGTCGATGATGGGTCCAAATATCATTTTTCTTAGGCTTACAAATTCTCTAAATCCTAGTAGAGGCATTTTCATTAATCAATCTAAATATGCAATGAGATTTTAAAGAATTTGACCTTCATAAAGTGGACCCCTGTTAACATCCTATGGTGGAGCGAACAAAATTAGATGGTGAGATACCCTACCTTTAAGGGACCCCTGTTGACCAGGACCAAATATCGCAGCATGATGGGGTCCCTGATGTACCTCACAGCCGAGTAGAACTGACCTCGTATTATTGTAGTGCATGTGTGCTAATATATCAATCTAGGCCCACTAAAAGCACTTGAGGCAGTTAAACGGGTTTTCGGATATCTCCAAGGAACATCAAATATGGTCTTTGGTTTTCGAAAGACACTGCCATGACACTAACAGATACGCAGACGACAGAACATGCAGGTTGTCAGACACTCGCAGAAGTAAATCTGGCAGTGCTCAGTTCTTGGTAATAAGTTAGTCAGCTGGTCATCAAGAGCAAACTAGAGTCCGTCTCTTCTACAGAGGCTGATAATATCGCTATGTCTGGTTGCTGTGCATCAAATCCTATGGATGCCGGTCTCAATTATTAGTTTTGGCTTCGCTTTCAAAATCGAAATCCCTATGTACTGTGACACAAGAGTGCCATAGCCCTCTGCGCAACAACGTTCATCACTCCGAGTCAAACACTTCGGACATCCGACTCATTTCTCAGAGAACAAGTGGAGAAAGGAGTGGTTGAGTTGTATTTCGTGAGGACAGAGTATCAACTGGCGGATATATTCACTAAGGCGCTGCCTAGAGAATGATTTGAATTCATTCTCCCAAGGCTTGGCATGAAGTGTATGAAGCCGGAGACACTCAAAAGGTTCTTCAGATGAATTAGGATAGTATAGGATGCTTCATGTTTCTTTGTAAATATGTACATACTTGACCCAAAAGAAATATACAAAAATATAAAACCATCAAATAATCAAAAAAATCTGAAAATCGAAAATGCCAAAATTAGTTTTCTTCAGGAACTTGTCTTCCGTTTATCGATAACATTTACGGTCCTAGAAATGTCATTCAATAATGACACGGGTCTTTAAATGAAGCTCGAACAGAAGTTTCAAACCTTTCAAACATGATCTTAATGGCTTGTAGTTATTTAGACTGCCAACCCGCTTTTCAAAATAAGGAAAGCACGTCGCCAAAAAGACGGTTGTTCCTAACAACGGGTGATTAAGTTCTCCCGGGCATGGATTACTTTATATCCTTACAACCTCGATCTAATGTACGCTTCAGTGCATTATTTCGTTCTAAAGAAGAGAAGTCTTCTTTTTAACCATATAATTTTCCGTCTATGATTCTTCAGAAAATTATTTGGATTTCACGTGGTGGTTTAATGTTGTCTTTTGAAAATCAATTGGACTTGGATCTTTCATAAAATTTGACACTCAATCAACGACTACAGCTCTTTAAATAGAAAACGGGTCATTGATTGAGGGGGAGAGTGGTTTTCAAATTTATGACATATAACGGGCATTTGATCATATTGTATACATAACTGAGAAAAGTTTGGTTGCTAACGGGGTTATGGTTTAAGGGGGAGTTAAACTAGTGTTAACTCAAAAAGGTCCAAATGTGTCAATTATATGCATGTCTAGGGTCTTATTTGCTATTTGCTAATTGTATCCTAGGCTCATTAAATGTGAAGGACCAATTGTGTCACTTTCCCAAGATAAGTATTCCATTAGTTGCTAAGTTAACCCTAAATGAAAAGAGAGGGGCCAATTCTGCCAATAGATGAAAGTTGAATGTTTGTATAAAATGTTGGATGCGTTTTGACTTAGTCAAACCATTCAAATCCAGTCAAAAAGTGGTCAAAGCCTTCTCTCAAAACCTTTCATCTCCGTCACTGCATTTTCACTTAAATCATTAAGATGTGTGTAGTTCGTGCCTAGGTATCAATCATTCTATGTTGTGCATCACTCATACATGAATTATATATAATATCTTGGCCTAATTTACATTAACTTATGTGTATTTAGGAATTTCGTACTCACGAATCAACCAAAATCTTGGTTAGTGTTTCGAACTATGTTTTGATTGCTGGGATATCATTAGATTGTATATATAATGCTTCTTAGATGTCCCATTTGCTTTCCCAATCTCTAGGCTAGATCCTTGTGATTTTTGCAAAAAGAGGTTAACTTTTTAGTCAAAATAGGGTGCGGTTGATGTGTAGAAATGCAGTGAATTGTTGATATTGTAGTTACTATGCATAATGGATTAGATGTAATGAATAGGTGAAGTCGTAGATGCTTTAGGTTGTAGGATTGAATCTGCTCGTTTAAAGGTTCTTGATTGCGTTTTGAGTTCGTATTCATGTTGCGTTTTGGCTTAGAAATTTCTTGGTTGCGTTTTGGGGATTAGATCGTGATTGCGTTTTGAAGATTTGATTCTTGATTGCGTTTTGGTATTCCTGTCATGATTGCGTTTTGATGATATTATAGTCGTTGCGTTTTGCTACCTGAGCTTATGTTGCGTTTTGGTTATTTAATATTAAACAGGTTCAAAACGCAATCATTGCGTTTTGGTTTGAAGAAATTTAAAATATTAAAATAGTAAAGCCCCCATTTCGAAAAAAAATTAATGGTTGCGTTTTGACTATTTTTGAATATTATATTTCTTGCGTTTTGATGGCTGCGTTTTGAGTGTTGCGTTTTGACCTCACTGCGTTTTGATTTTGGCTGCGTTTTGCACATCTAGCTAATTGCGTTTTAAATGGCTGCGTTTTGATACTTGCTAATAAATCATTCATTGCGTTTTGAATTTCTAAGTGTTGCTTGCCCATTGCGTTTTGGTGTGATTGCTACTTGCTTGATTTAAATCTTGCATTTTGCTAGTGTAACAGTGTTCACTGCGTTTTGTCTAGCATTGATTGTAATCTGCCATTGAATCTTGTGTTTAAATCGGTGTGGCTTGTCCTCTCTTTGATGAGTTAACATCCGTTGATTCAAGAGTTGACCAAACTCACTGATTAACACTATAGCATGATCTTAGAGTCCTTCTCTTGGATCGTGTGCATATGTGCTTAACTTTCGAGCATCAGCTCATATCTAACAATCCTTCTCTGTTTTTTCTTTTTCTCCTTTTCCTTTTTTTCTTTTTTATGCATGTTCGTCTTCTGTGAGTGTAATGTGCAAGAAATCAATGGCTGATGCTGAACATGCACCCGCAATGGCACCACCTGTTCGTACTGATGAACAGATCATGCCACGCATACGTTGGGTGCCAATTGGGAAAAGCAACTGCTATCTGAATGAAGAAAAATCTCAACCCAGCCCAATTTACAAGATTGCTGTGGATATTCTCAAGCAAACAAATTTCTTCAGAGCTTTTACAGCTTCATCAACAATACCGGCTATCTATATTCAACAATTCTGGGATACTATTTGCTTTGACAGTAAAGCCGGGAGCTATAAGTGTCAACTGGACGAGCAATGGTTTGATCTCACTAAAGACACACTCAGAGACGCTCTTCAGATCACGCCAGTCGACAACAACCGGGCCTTCTCTCCTCCTCCAACTCCTGATACTCTTGTTGAATTTGTCAATAAGTTGGGGTATCCAAAGGAAGTCATACACTTGTCTAATGTCACCACTAATGACATGTTCCAACCATGGAGGGCACTCACAACCATTATCAATCTGTGCCTTACGGGAAAGACTTCTGGATTTGAAAGGCCAAGAGCCCCAGTGCTACAAATCCTTTGGGGTGTTGTCAATCGAGCTCACATCGACTATGCTGAAAGGATGTGGGAAGAATTTACTCAATCCATCCACACTTTCACAGAAGACAAAAGGAATTTGGCACAACATACTCTGGGGAAGAAGAAAGCAACTCTTATCCTTATCCCGAGTATCAGGTTCACAAAGTTGATCATATTTCACCTGCAACGGCTGCACAACTTCCACCCAAGACCCGAGTCTCCACTCCACTTGCCTACAGAGGAACCTGTACTAGGTAATCTCAAGTTCAGTGCTAAGGGGACCAAACGGGAAGTCTTTGGGATGACTATACCGAATGAACTCATCAATGACGTCATTCGAGGATCAGACTATTACGATGCTTATCTGGAAAAAGTTGCAAAGCATCAAAGGTTATCTACGGGTAAAGGAAGTGCGAGTGATCTGGATTCTGCTGCACCAAACGCCAGCTAAGCCTACCAAACAGCAAAACCAAAGGCAACCAAGCAACCAACCGTTTCTAAAACTACAGCCAAGAAGCCTAAGCCTGCACCGGCCAAGCCTAAAGAGAAGAAACGTAAGCCGGTGTCGGAATCGTTAGAGGCCCCACCACTAGCCAAACGGGCTAAGGCGGGGAAAGTGGTTAAGAAGAGAACTGTTAAGAGTTCTAAGCAGTTGGTAGATGAGTTCATTGACGAAGGGGTTCCTGCTGCTAAACCCAGGCTTGAAGACACGGAGGAAGAGATTCTGCAAAAGGTTCTGGAAGAGAGCCTAACGGATGCTTACCCAACTCAAAGGGGTCCACTTCGTCCTGTGGTTTTCAGGGAAACCGACACTAGGAAACTCCAACCACTACCTGAGGTGCCAGGAAAGGGGAAAGAGAAAGTAGGTGAGGAACAAGCGGCCCAAGTTCTTTTTTTTTTTTTTTTTTTTTTTTTTTTTTTTTTTTTTTTTTTTTTTTTTTTTTTCTTACTCCTTAACCTTCAAACTCAAAGAAGAAATGAGCCGGCTGAACAATACATATTTCAGAGACGTTCTACGTACCAACTGAAACATCGGGTCGTGAAGACTCCACGTCCTTATATGCCGAACTAGGTTTATCGGGTAGTGACACGGACTCTGATGAGGCCACGCCTCCAGTGATCAGAAGCAGGACTCAAGATGAAGGCCAGGCTGGATCAGACCCTGGTAAACTAGATGAAGGCCAGGCTGGACCAAACCCTGATGATGTTGCTGAATCTCAACCTTTACCAACTCCTAGTGTTCTCGCTGGACCAAACCTTGAACACTCGGATGTTGAGATCACTGTGCCTCAGTCAACCACAACTGAGCATTGGAAGAAGGTTCATGCACGGCTTACCCCTAACGTTCAGGAGAAAGAGAACCTAAAGCTGACAACTAATGAACAGGTGATTCCCGAGGAACCTGCAAGCTCCACAGGGACGTTGTCTTCTCTTCAACAACTAGGCAAAGACTTCAGCTTTGGCGATCAATTCTTCAATGATAAACCGTCGGATGCCGAGAATGAGAAGACGACAGCAGACACTGAAGCTGAATCGATGGTGTCCATCTCAATCCAGCAAGACACCTCTGTCATCCCTCCTATGACGTCACCGGTGATCGGTCCCGTGCCTAGACCGATTCTTCCCAATGTCATTGGTCATTACCAACCACCCACAACACAACCTCAGCAACAACAACAACAACCTTCCACTACCACTCAACCACAAAGGTCGTTAGATTCCCCTCATATCAACGTATGGGTGAACTTGAAGAGCTTATCGCGAATCTAGTTAAAGAAAATCAAGCTCTGGAAGAACGTTTAGACAAGCAGGGGAGCAGGATCAATAAGTTGGAAACTATGGACTTACCCAAAATGATCAGAGAGCAGACGGTGGAGTTTATTGATTCACAGGAGATTGACCGAAAGATTAATGAATCAGTTAAGGAGGTGGTTATCTCATCAGTAAAGCATGCAATGAGAGCTCCTCTTCGTGCTCGCTTCAAGGATCTCCCTACGTCTGACATGAAGGAAATTCTGCTCCAACGCATGTTGGAGGAGAACTATGACAAGGGACATGCTGACCACCGAGTAGCATATGAAGCACTGCAGGACTCCATCCGTCGTGATGAATGTAAGGATTTTGATGTTGATAAGGCTCAAGAGGAAACTAAGAAGAAAAGTAAGCAAGATTCTCCAAAGCCTCCGCCTGGGTCGCCACCTTCACCACCACCACCTCCTCCACCACCATCAGGCGCATCAGGGGCCTCTGGTACAACTGGAGCTTCCGTTTCTGCTCAAGCTCCTCCTCCACCACCTTCGTCCTCATCTACTCATCAGGGAGATCAGTCAACAAGCACCACGGCACCAAGTTCCTCAAAGACAACTGCTTCAGCTAAATACTCTGCTTGGACAACGACTGACACCCAGATTAAACCTTTAATCACAACGATTCTTGATGATCTTTATATGGATGATGAAACCACTGCAGATGAACAAGAAGATTCTAGTAGTGATGAGGTAGGACGTGATCATATTCCTACAGTCAACCTGAGGCAGAGTTGGTGGAAACCTCTCACTAAAGATCGACCTGCTTCTCTGGAACCTGCCTGGACTATACCATCATCTGAGTTGCCTGTACCAACTAACAACTAGGCCTCTGCTCTGAAGACTACATATGTACCACCACCAGAGAACTCATTACTTGCTTAGACCGGTGATATCGCGACATTTATGGATTGGTATTGTAACTGACAAGGAATCTCTAAACTCACTCCTAAAGACCTGGAAGGCCCTGCATATGAAATTTTCAAAGCCTTTCATCTCGATGTAGTTCATCTCCAGTTCCAGATGGAAGAATGCCATAAGCTTCTCACCGATAAAGTGGATGATGCAATTCTATAGTACAATGTTAGCAAGCCACTTCCACTTGGTGGTGAACCATGTCATATTACCATCCAATCTGACTTCTTCTTTAACAAAGATCAGGAGTATCTTTG
>BQNB010003637.1:17506-113362 GCA_026074375.1 Tanacetum coccineum | reverse complement strand
CAGACTCTTGGTACCGTATCTATGCAATATCATACCCACACAAAGTAGGTGAAACATCATACCCACAAAGTAGACGAAAACCACTACGACATCATACAACATGCAGCACATAACATATAATAGCTACATAAAAGTCCATACGTAAATTAAACTACATAATCACAACAATTAAAATATTTCAAAACATATTTTGCATCATTTCCATCCCAAGAAAACATAGTAAAAATGGGACTATGAAACTCACTTGATGCTTAGCTTCCCAAAAGAATCCAACAAAAGCTTCACAAACACTTCATGAATAATCTAAACAATTAAGCACACAATAAGCTACCATCAATTAGGCATTCAACCCAATATGATGTAACCTCAACTATGATGGATATCTAAGCTATGTACCATAGCTCTACACTCGATTTAAACCTTTTCCAACTCCTACATATGCCATTTATACTTAAATGCTACTCTTTAAATTTCTGGTTTTGAGCAGAATTTTATACTCACTTACACGTCCTAAAGCACCACTTAAACACTCCCATAATTCAAACCAAAATTCATCATGCTACATATATGTCCTATGAACCTCTCATAGCTCTCCCAAAGCCATTACCCTTTTACAAATACCCTTTATAAATTCATTAATCCAAAGTGTCCAAAATTCGTCCAGAATCTGACCTTCTAAAAGTATGGCACTAGCTGACCACTTTAGACCTCGTTTTATGCTTATCAAAAATTCAAGGATCACACACAATATATAAACTAACTTCCATGTGATTTTTAGCTTCTAAATAGTTGTCTAAGTATTTTTAGAAAAATCAAAACCAAAACTGAAATTCGTCACTGTTTTACACACTGATTTTGTAACGCCCTTTTTACCCACTTCCCGACCATAAAAACTTACGAAGACAACTTTTCTGGAATGTATACTCTCTGAGGTTATCTCCAGTATGTTGTAAATTATTTATTTGATAATTTATGATTGAGTTTTGCTCGTTACAAAACTGCCTAACTTTCTGCAGTGAATTAAACAATTAGTTCGGGCGATCTAAACCCTAACGCATGATCAAAACACGTAACCCATTAAACTAATAATCACCCAATCATCATTAAACTATAACTTCCAGAAAATTAAAACCCTAATTTATAAACTCTAATCTATAAGCCATAATCCATCATACTTAGATTACAATAATTAAAATTTAATTAACTAGAATTACACAAAGATTAGAAATTACCTTGAAAGAAAACCTTAAAATTTTTCTTCTTCCTCTCTTGTAGAAATCGGCCAAACAATAATGGGGCTTAGGGATTTTATGTTTTGTATTTATAGGCCACAAGAAAATCCCTAGATAAACCTAATTACAATTTGAGTTCAACTAAAACTCTTTTTTTTTCTAATTTTCGTATTTACTATTCATGCCTAAAAAAAAATTTATTTTTTTATTAATTAATTAACTTCAATACCTTAAGTTTTATAAAAACCTAAGCTAATTTGGTAAACCATTTTGCTTGAAAACTACTTTATAAAAATAACTTTTCATTTCCAAATTCACTTTCTATATATGGAAAGTTTACCAAAAAGTCTTTTATTTTAACAAATCATTTCTTTCACAAATGACACGCTTCTCATTTTAATTCATCACCTAGGCATCCACATATTAACCAAAACAATTCTCTCAAAATACCCAATCAATTCCATTATCACTATAAATGATTAAAATGAAATTTCTCCATCAATTAACTCATTTATCTTAACTTAACCCCAAAACCTAAACTTATCTTAAATTACTAACACAAAAATACGTATACGTAATAATACTTACACATTTAACATGGAAATGCTCAAATCTCAATAATCATTTCCTTGTCACTCAAAAGTGAACGAAATAAACTCAACCAACTTCATCACCATTCCAATCTCATTGAGATGATCACACTCAATAGATTGATTACCAATACCATATAAACACATATAAACACACATAAACACATCAAATCACATAAACCATACATTACAACAAGCACCTAAGTCAACACTAACGGTTTGACTAACCTGCTCAAGTCAAGGTTGTCACAGAGATGGTGAAAACTGTTCTTAAAGCTGAGGATTATTGTATGAAGACTGATAAGTGTTAAAGTGAGATGGTGTCATCTGATGATTCGCAGCTAGTGTATAAGTGGATCTTGATTGCGTTCACACATAATACAGACTTTATTTGCATGGAGTTCGTGTTGTTCAAGATATGCATGAAGCTGATCAAAGTTGGTAGTATGCAAATCTCTTACAAGTTTGACATCAGTCACAAACTTACTCCATTCAGGTGGAAGACTGTTTAAGAACTTGATATTGACTTAAAATTGCTCTAATTTCATTTTGTAAATGTTCATGTCATTGATCAATTGAGTAAATCTCAATTAATATTCATGAAGTGATTCCCCCTTGATATGAGTAAACTTATCAAATGCATCATACAATCTACACTCCCTTTCCTGCTTTATCAATGAAGTACCTTGCATTAGTAGTTAAACTCTTTTCCATAGATCCTTGGCAACTCTGTGATGATTAACGAGTGAATAGACATCAGATGGTAGTCCATGAAGAATGATATTAGTTTCCTTGAGATCACAATCAGCTTGAATTTTCTCTGTAACAGACAATTCAATATATTTCTTTGTCATGGTCACCCCATTTTCTTTAATCGTAGGCCAAATGAGTAGACCGTGTTCGACTGATTCAAGTATCATTCTTCCATGCTCTCTGTTTTAAATGTATAGTTCCATTATACTTTTTCAAGAATCATACATGTCTTTATCCAACATTGGTAGACGATTGTCACCACCAGAGAGTATCATGAATTCAGCAAGAGTAGACATTGTTACTTTATTGGTATGAGAAAAGATTACTTATTGATCTGACAGTGATAAGAAGTAATTGTGTTAAAGTGATGTCCTTAAAAATGAAATAGTCTTGAGATTACACAGGATTTTACAATTCTTGATGAAACTGAGAAATATGTAAATATTTTATGAGATTTTACACACCACAGAAAGAACCGTATAAATCTATTAGAAGCAATGTATAATCTCATAGGAAAAATGGTATAAATCTCCCAAGGTAAGTGTATAAATCACCTAAGAGAAATGGTATAAATCGCCTAAAGAAATCACGTATAAATCGCCCAGGGTTATTAGACGTATAAATCGCCCAAGGTTGACACACGTATAAATCGTCCAAGATTAAAACTTGTATAAATCGCCCAAGGTTGAAACACGTATAAATCGCCTAAGGTTAAACCACGTATAAATCGCCCAAGGTTAAAACACGTATAAATCGCCCAAGGTTAATACTACGTATAAATCGCCCAAGCAACACACATATAAATCGCCCAAGAACCCAAAACGTATAAATCGCTCAAGGTTAATACTACGTATAAATCGCCCAAGCAACACACATATAAATCGCCCAAGCAACACACGTATAAATCGCCTAAGAACCCAGAATGTATAAATCGCCTATACAAAACTTCAAAACCTTAAAAGACACACTTTTTGACAATGTTTCTTAGTTTTTCTTGTACAACTAGTAGTTCTAAGCCTAAAAGAACCTTATACAAACTTTATGATTTTAAGACAAAAGGTTTTAAAATCAAGATTTGTACTTTTAAAAACTTTCGAACTAAAATTTTTTGCACAAAAGATGATGATTTCTTGGATCTTTGCTTGTACACCTTATATAACTAAGATACTAGATCTTTAATACCAAAGTATAAGGTCTTTTAGTGTTTCACAACGCTTTAAAACTAAATAAAACAAAAAATGAAGAGCAGAAAAACTAATAAAAACACACACAAAAACAAGTTTATCACCCCATGGCTCTTGATACCAATTGTAGAATATTAGTAATCCTTAAAGTTACACATCAATGAAGAAAATATAGAGAGATAAAGAGAGTGGGACGAAGTTTCTAGTGAGAGAAAGTAAAAGAGAATAATGCATACACTATGTGAGAAATGAAACAACCAATCACCCTTTCCATAACATGGAAAGGGTATTTATACTTCTATACTAGGCCGGCCATAGGCTTTGTCCATGGGCTTTCTATGGGATTTTCTTTAACTAGCCTATTTAGATTCCAAATATTACTTAACGAGCTATCTAACGATATAATGGAAGTGAACGATACTTTTTGTGATCCTAACAAAACTGGAACAAAACTCAAGAAATAAGGCACTCTAAAGACCTTTGGTGAAGATATCTGCATATTAAAATCGAGACGAAACATGTAAAACATGCACTTGCCTAAAAGCCACATAATCACGAACAAAATGTATATCTATCTCGATATTCTTAGTACGCTGGTGTTATACCTGATTAGTATAAAGGTAATCGGCAATGACGATGTCACAATAAACAAGTGTAGCAGTATGTAAAGGAGCATGTAATTCTAGTAAAAGATTACGAATCCAGGTAGTTTCATCAACAACATTAGTAACACCCTTATATTCAGCCTCTGCACTAGCACGATATATAATAATTGGTCGTTTAGCAGACCATGATAGTAGATTATCCCCAAGAAAAACACAATACCCAAAAGTAGATCTTTAGGCGACTAGGCAACTTGCCCAATCAGCATCGGTGTATGCAATGAGCTGAGTGGTATTAGAAACATGCATCTGAAGACCATGATCAAGAGTACCATGAACATTCCAAATAATCCTATTCAAAGCAGCAAAATGAGGCTCACAGGAATCATGCATATAAAGACAAATTTGTTAAACAACATAAGAGATATTTGGTCGTGTAAAAGTAAGATACTGAAGAGAAACTACCAAGCTACGATACAAGGTGGAATCAGAAACCGGGTCATCATCAGGACCTAACTCAGATTCTGTATCATAGTCCTGCAAGGATTGCAATGTTGTATATAAGCTCTTTTAAGAATCTCTTCAGCAAATTTGGACTGTGATAAAAATAAACCAGATGCAGTCCGCTGAGCAGAATTACCAAGAAAATAATTAAGAGAACCAAGATCTATTATCGCAAACTCGCCATGAAGAGAGCCAATAATACATTGTAGCAATGATGTAGATGATGGGGTAAGTATCATATCATCCACATATAATAACAAATAAGCCATGTCCGATCCAAAATGATAAAAAAATAAGGATGCATCAGTTTTACTCTGCTAAAAACCAATCCGAGTAGCAAAGCTAGCAAAACACTGAAACCAAGCCCAAGGATCCTGCTTAAGACCATATAGTAATTTCTGTAAGTGACATACATAATCAGGTCTAGTAGGATCAACAAACCCTAGAGGCTGGTACATATAAACCATCTCAGATAAATGACCATGAATAAAAGCATTCTTCACGTCAAGCTGATGATTAGGCCAGTCACGAGAAACTGTGAGACTTAAAACAGTATGAATGATAGCCGGTTTAACCACTGGACTAAATGTCTCATCATAATTAATGCCCTGCTGTTGACTTTGTCCATTGGCAATAAGATAAGCCTTAAACTTATGATTGAAATGCCATATAGAACGAACAACATTAACATTAGTTGGACGGGGCACAAGAACCCACGTTCCATTAGTAACTAAAGCATTATATTCATCTAACATAGCTTCTTTCCAGTAGAGTCTCGAAGAGCATGGACATAAGAACGAGAAAGCAGTGAAGTAGTGGTAACATGACAAATCATACGTTCAATAGGTTTAAAATGTCGTCTTTAGCACGGGTGACCATGGAATGCATAGACACGGTTCAGGTGGGATTAGCTACGATAATTGTAGGATAGGTGGTATCCGATTGGGCGGGCAATGGTGTGTTGGTTGAGGATTGCATGTGGGCTGAAGGTGGGATTGGTGTAGGGTTGTGAGGTAAATGGTTAACGTGTTGTGTATTAGCAGGCGGGGTGGGTGGAGCATTTGTGGAATGGGCAGTGGGTTGAAGTGGGCTGGCTGGAGGATGTTTGTGTTGGATAGTTGGTTCAGGTATTGGAATATTGGTATTAGGTTGCACATTTGGTAATACGAGTGGTAAAAGGGAGTCATAAGTGGGTGTAGTAGAAAACGTGACAGTCCTAAATGGGAAAACATCTTCATCAAACCGTACATGTCTCAAAATAATTATCTTACTAAAGGATAAGTCGAGACATCGATAACCACGGTGATTGGTGGGGTAACCTAAAAATATGCAAGATGTAGATTGGGGTTCGAGTTTGTGTGCAACATTAACGTAAGGATACCAAAGAAATCAAAAAACACGCAAATGTTCATATGTGAGTGTTTGTTTATACAGTTTTGGTGAATGGTATTTTGTTATTAATGGCTGTAGAAGGTAATATGTTCAAAAGGTGAGCGACCATATTAAGAGCTTCCACCCAGTAAGAGGGAGGTATATGAGCTTGAAAAAGAAATGTACGGATAAGGTTATTAATGGTGTGAAGCATACGTTTAGATTTTTCATTCTGTTAGGAAGTACAAGGGCAAGAAAAGCGAAATTGTATGCCATTTTGGCAAAAAAGGTCATGGAAATGGGTGTTGTCATATTCACCCACATGGTCATATTGCAAAGCCTTGATGTCCACATTAAATTGTTTATTGGTATAAGCACGAAAAGCAACAAAAGTATCAAACAAATCCGATTTTTATGCAATAGGTAGACCCAAACAAAGTGTGAAAAGTGATCTAAGAAAATAACATAATATCTAATTCCACTTTCACTCGGAATTATGGATGTCCATACATCTTAGTGTATGATTGATGACATCAAATAACGTCACTTTTATAGCATCATTTATTCCATGTAAATTACCCATTTGATATAATTATTGCATGAATTGGTACTTAATCTGTTATATTAGTTATTTGCAGTAATTATGGAGCAATTTATGAAGATTAGCTAAAAGGCGCACATTTTAGAGCTTAAATGATGAAATCAAGAAACCTATTGATCTGACTTTTAATATGTCGTATCCATCAAGAAGATACGGCGTATCTGCGCCTAAACTTCAGAAGAAACCACGAAGACACAATCATTTATACACCGTATCTAAAATGCACAATACGCCGTATCAATGAAGATATACTCAAAGAAGATTCTAGAAGATGACAAACGTGGTCCCTACTCCAAGGAAACTCCAATACGCTGTATTGACCTCAATGGATACGGCGTATCGAGTTAATTCCAGCAGCTATAAATACAAAGCCCTAAACACGACTTTAGGGTGTGCTTAACTATATTTTTGAAACCCTAATCACAAATGATGATTTTCAGAGGCTTAGAAGGACATAGAAGGTCAAGCAAAGTTCCTAATCACAAAGGAAACACCGTGTAATTCCTTTATACTCTAAATACGCGTTCAGTTGTTGGTATCATTCATTAACTTGGTTAGTTTACCTTAAACGTTCATCTATGACATTTGTATCTATAATTACAATGGTTATCAGCATGTTTATGAAGATTTAATGTTTGGTTTTGTTTATATCGATTGCCTCTTATTTGCTTGTGTATTGGCTTATGTTTATCAATTTATACTCGCTTATGTGCTTAAGTATGTGACCTATCATTCAACTGGGTCTAGGAATACAAATAGAGAGTTAGCTAGATACTGGGATAGCTCTCTATATCTACAATCTATATATCTAGAATAATAGGAATTGCCATGTTGTCCTACCCTTTAAGGTTTAGTAAACAAGTTAGACGAGAGGGTGACCTAGGATTAACAAATAACGTTTTGATTCCTTGAAGGATGGATTGGGGATAGTGGAAAACCAGTATATAGAGGCCATTAAGCAGTAAGTTAGTAAAGTCTCCGTGAGCTAGTCGTTAGTGAGATCACCCGTATTAAACATTTAAGATATATTATAACCAACCACGAATACTTTACGTGGATGTGCCTAATTGTGACAGAATTAGCATGTCTAGGTTTTAGGAAGAAGTACCGCCTAAATCTAGGAATGATAAATCGGACAACAATAAGACAGTCATTGCACTAATAAACAAACCAGTGTTTTATCGGATTAATCATGGTTAATACAGTTTCCTTACCATAGACTTGAACTGTTCCTCTATCCTTTGATTAATCTTTTCTGTGTATTAGAGTAGCTTAAGTAGAGTTAAGTCACCAACAAAACCCGTTCCAGTCTCTCAGACTGAAAACCCCCCTTTATCCGTTAGAATTAGGAATAACTTAGGTTTAGCATAGGTTTAACATAGAATAGACTAACTTAGATAACTAAAATACTGATAGACATAAGAATTAGTTCTCGCTCTTAGTGATCGACACCCTACTTACCAACGAAGCTACAATTGATCGGGTACACTGCCCGTTAAAGTGTTGTTTTAGGTAAAGTCAGCAAAATATAAATAGTAAAACTTGATACACAAAATATACCTACACACAACGACACATCAAGTTTCTGGCGCCGTTGCTGGGGAATTGGTAGGTTTGTTTTCCCCATAGACTTTGTAGTTCTAGATATGCCCGAGGACGTCAAAGTGCCCTTGATCCTCAGAAGACCATTTTTGTCCACTGCCCATGCTAAAATTGATGTCTTTGAAAGAGAAATTACATTAAGGGTGGGGAATGAAAACGTTACTTTTAAATTCATTAAACCTACTAGTAGCTTAATTAAGAGGGTCTATGTGCTAAGCTTAGGGGAAAGAATGAAACTTGATTTAGAAGCTAGGCTTATGGGAGAAGCTTTAATGATAAATAGATCACAAGACCCTAGTTTCGAGGACTTCATTAAGTTAAATGATCTAAACACACCCATGAAGCTTAGGAGGAATCAAGTTGATGATTTAGACCCAAGTATTGATGAAGGAGAAATAATTAATAAACCCATGATTGACATAATCAAGACTAGGAATAATGAATGTTTTGACGAATACCCTAGTTTTTGTGACTTTGACAGGAAGATCCATATTGATTGTGCCTACAACTTAAAATTTTCGTACATGATAGGTTTTGAGCATGTAAATGCTAATTTTTTTCCTAATTTTGTCCGTTAATGTGATGTCTAAAAAGTTCTACAATTCTATAATGAAGGACAAAATTGAATACAAAGGAAAGAACATAGTAGGAGATTTCATGAATGTACCTATATTTGTCAGAAACTTTTCTGTTGTAACTGATTTTGTAGTAGTAGAAAATATAGATGGCTAACGAGATCAAGACATGGGAGATATTAGTTTTGGAGAACCGTTCTACAAAGCTTCATGTGTGGAAGCAAGAAGTTTTGATGGATTAATCACTATCCACAATGGTAATGATAACGTGACTTACCAAATGGCGCGATCACATCCAAGGTTTAAAGATTTATCCAATACCAAATGCAACAAGATCAGGCCATTACTGAAGGTAAGTGTGCATGACAAGCTGAATGGAATCTCGCATCTGTACCAAAAGCTTAAAAGTTTCTACAAGGGGTCTTTAACTTAGGACCCGAATACATCCGAGATGCGAAAAAAGAAGAATGGCTGACATGCGGGCACATAAGCGTGCATGAGATGGAGTAAAGAAGCTGAAGGAAAAAGTCTAACTTAAAGACTAGCTGAAAGAAAAGTGCTTTCAGGGAGACAACTCGGCTGTTTTTATTTTATTATCGAGTCTGTATTCCCATACATTGATACGGCGTATTCGTACCACCCTATACGACGTATCGAATGTCTGGACGTTATCCAGTCTTTCATTTTTTTGCGTTTAAAAACTTTTATGTCATATTTTCTATACGGCGTATTCGTTAAACGAATACAACGTATTAGTTAATCTGACTCGTACTTAGGATTTTAACACAGGTTAAGATACGGCGTATCCGCCTCATACCATACGGCGTATCAATTTCCTGTTTACTTTCTAGTATCTTATTTTTAACCAAGCAGATACAACCGAGATAGAATTGCATTGTTTTCTTTATTAATACAGGAGCTTGCTGATCAATGTAACGTGATTAGTGGTATGCTTATTTTTTGGAATTACTGTGTGCATGTTGTTCGTGCTAGGATTCAGATGCTCTTGCACACACAATCTTGCTCATAAACGCAACATGGAGGATCATACCGAGCAAATCTCAAGGGAGTTTCCCGTTTTAATTCTTTATATTTCATGTATTTAATTTTCTATTTATACAACGAGGGCGTTGTATATCTTAAGTGGGGAGGGGGGAGGAGAATTAGAACGCTTACTTGTCCTTGTTTTCACATTAATATGCTTTATATGCTTAATTTATGCCTAAATTTTAAAAAATTTAGTATACTTTTTGTGAAATTATTATCCACGTGACCTTGCACACATAACCCTTGATAGATATTGTAAGGATTTAGACTTATCCATTTCTAAATGTTTACCTAAATTTCACAAAAATATGAGTGTGCCGGTGACTGTAGTAAACTTTAAAACATGGCTTGGTATATCTATTCGAGACCACAATAATAAGTACTATGGATTTAGATGGAGTGACTTTTCTAAACTGGTAAATTTCTAGGATTACACCAAAAAGCCTATACATGTTTTATTAACTAACTACACCGATTAGTTAACCCCCATATAAACCCTTTTTTACTCTCATTTTAAGAGTAAGATACCCCTAGAAAAACCCGTAGAGCCATTCCTTTAGGATTAAACACCAAATGTTTTGTTACGCCTTTACACCTTAACCTACCCTATTAGATTAGTATTCAAGCAATCGCTGGTTACTTTCATGTAAAGTATTGTATTTCTTGTATCTTGAGTCTATCTTTTCCACCTATGGTGTGGTCGGGAAATTGCACAACGTAATGGTGATTTTCTATCTCTGGTTAGGTTGGTAAGTTGCACAATGCAACGGGAATGTAAAAGTAGTAGTTCGTTCGTGTATTTTTACTACTTCATTATTATGATCGGATATCAATTATTCAGATTTATCTTAGTCATGAGATGGTGAAATTGTTAGTATAGATTCACCCTTTGAACAATGATCCGGAGGCTTGGTAAAATGGAAAAGAAATTGAGACATGTTTATTAGAGAGAAAAGAGAGAAAAGAGAATAGATAGAAAAAAGAAGAAGAAGGAGTGTTTGTGTATGTGTGTGGTTTATTGAGAAAAAATGGAAACCACACCCCACTCACACTTACATGTGAACTTCCTACCCCTCATGGAAGTATGGAGGGAGTATTTTTAGTCCGATATCGACTAGCTAAACTAAACCGAACCCGACGATAAATGATAAATGTAAATTCCGGTTAGTCACATATTTAGGGCTAACAATCTTCCCCCAATATGCGGACTTACAGAAATTACTTACAATGTTCTTCAGGTACAAATACAATAGAAATAAAGTTTCCAAAGCACTTCCAAAGTGTGAAAGTTGTCTTGTGATTCTCTTGGTCTTGAAATTGTATTCCAGCTTGGATCTTCATTGTCTTTACTTGTACAGGACCCATTTGTAGTATGCATGGAACTGATTAACTTCCCCCCATACATGCAGCATGTCTTGAAAGCTTTTTTCAAAGACTCCTTTTTGGCGAAGTTTCTGACATCAGCTTCCCCAAAACAACATCCCTATTTCTTAGCCAGATTCTGAAACATTGATGTAGCTTAAACATCTTCTACTTGTCTTCAAAGTGCACAGCGGAATTTTTGTAGAAGTCAAAACACACACCACCGACCACTGTTCTTGTCATTGGGCTTGGTGCATATTCGTTTCTGGGGTGCTCTGCGAGAAATCAGCAACAATTCTTTACGTTTTGCATAATACTTCTAAAAACCATACTAAAACATTTTAGGGCTAACAAACTTCCCTGAGTTGACATGGTTAACCTTCAGGTCAATTAAATTGCCAGATGTACACATTTTCCCCCATTGATGGTTGACCGAACTACTAAGAAGATCATTGTCGTGTATGTCCATATAATCGAGAAGTTTAGTCATAAGCACAATCTTGATAAACAAAAGGAAATCATTACCCTCTTGACTTAAGTAACCGTAGAGGAGATGAAGCAAGAATCAAGAACACTTGGTATAATCAAGGTCTTGTGAATGAATGTCATCGAAGAACTTTGAAGATTTTGCTTAGACTGTGAAGTATCTTGTCTTGGAATAGCACAAAAATACCCGTGAGAAGTGCTTGATTTATCTCAACCTTTAAACTCTCTTGGCTAACTTACCAACCTCGTATTCTGTCGGCTATTGTTGTGATCACATGGTGAAGTAAACCCGTTATACCAAACTTGAAACTGAAGTAAAATCCCCCAAATTTGTTACTTAATCTTACACACTGTTGATTAAAGGACGGTTGCAGCAAGAAAATCTTATGTACCTTATACTCCATCAAAAGTATAAGAGTACAAACCTCTTGAAATTAACCACATCGAACATCTGCGTGTGCACTGGAGTATTACAACGTAACTCTTTAAGTGATAGTTGTCCAGGTTTCATCCAACACCCTTGACCGCTGGAGGAAACTAGATAATTCCAATGTTTCTTAATCAAAGAAAGTATATGTATCAAGCAAGTCATCAATCGATAGAAAATAGAAGAAAGTCACGATGATGAAATAAGTAGACGCCTTTGTGAAATCCAACTTCAATTGCAAATAAGGGATACCAAATCCACTTCGTAATCACATGTCATCTTAATCCAAATCTCTAGCCATTTTGTCATTTAAGTGAATCTTTTCAGGATCGTTTTGGGATTATAGGGGGGGGGGGTTGTTTTTGGGTTTGTTTTGTGTGGTGTGTTGTTATGGTTGATTGTGTTTTATGAGTCTTGATTCTTGATTGTGGTGTTTGTATGCAATTCACGTTCACGGGATTTTACACGTCTATGATTAAAACCGATAAATGAATTAACGGGATTTTACAAAATCAATAGAAAAAACCGTGAATGAATTGATTCGGACTCAGCGGCCAATGATTTAATTGTCTAAAAACAGATAATTTTCTGGCTAGGGTTACAGCAGATTGTTTAACTAGGCTCACCAAACTGACGGCCTCAAGTATACGATGGGCCGTGGCTAGAACAAAAACTGTGTAACCCAAATTCAAAAAACTGAAAATTGTCAATAAAGAATAGTAAAGGCTTTTGGGCTTAAGAAATCCTTAACTAGCTAAAGGTTGGTTACAGCGTGATCCGTCTCGTTTTTTTTCTTCGATTTGAGAGGTCACGGGCCTGAAACGGACTTACGGATCATACAAGTTTTGACCGTTTAACTGAAACCTGTTTTTCACAAAAGCTTTCTATTCAAAACGCAATGAATAAAAAATTGGCAGAGTAACGTTAGTCAAACGCTGTCGTAGTCTTCAAAACGCAACCTGAATCAAAACGAACCAAATGTCAAAACGCAATGAGTTCAAAATGCAGTGAGTCAAAACGCAACAAGGTCATAACGCTAATGAGTCAAAAATGCTGTGAGTCAAACCCAATGTCAAAACGCAGTGAGTCAAAACGCAATGAGTCAAAACGCAGTGAGTCAAAACGCAATGAGTCAAAACGCAATGAGTCAAAACGCAATGAGTCAAAACGCAACAAGAAGGAAGTCAAAACGCAACAAGAAGAAATCAAAACGCAACATGAATTTTGCCAGAAAGTCAAAACGCAACGACGAAATATACGAGTTTTTCCACCTAAAATCGCCCTTTTTGACCTTTTAACTTGATTTCTCTTGCACAATTAGCTACCTTATGCCTAGATCTTGCTTAATAACTAAAACATTCACACATCTAAGCACAATAATTCGGGTTTGATTTTTTTTATTGACTTCTTTTTGACCACGAATTTGATCTTGTTTAACCACAATAATCAGTAGATAAACAACACGGATTCCCCCTATGCTCTGGTGCCAATTGTTAGTATAGATTCACCCTTTGAACAATGATCCGGAGGCTTGGTAAAATGGAAAAGAAATTGAGACATGTTTATTAGAGAGAAAAGAGAGAAAAGAGAATAGATAGAAAAAAGAAGAAGAAGGAGTGTTTGTGTATGTGTGTGGTTTAATAGAGAAAAAGGAACCACACACACACTCACACTTTACAATGTGAACTCCTACCCCTCCATGGAAGTATGGAGGGAGTATTTATAGTCCCGATATCGACTAGCTAAACTAACCCGACCCGACTATAAATGATAAATGTAATTCCGGATTAGTCACCATATTTTAGGGCTAACAAAAATTCTACTCATTAGTTTTATTTTCAGTTCTTAGTATAAAAAAAATCAAAAAAATCAAAAAAATACAAAAAAAAGATGTTTGTAGAGTATTGTTGTATTAGAGTTGGTACGTAATCTAAACCAACTGTCTAAAAGTATGTATCAAGTGGCGAAAGTTGCCACTAGAGTTGTAATTGGGAAGATTGGGAATTGACCGTTATGTGAATGCCAACTTAGGTTGTTTTCATTGGTCTATTGATTGAGATATTCTTTGAGTCTGATTCGTGTCTTCAAAAGCGTTGATTATTCCATGAAAGAAACGTGAGTTAGTCTACCAATTTGTGTCTTAATCAAGGGATGGTCAAGAAAGTAACTAGCTACATTGTGCCTAGGACTATATCTATTTGCTTCATTTTCTTTAACAATAATTATTTCCCTTTCATAATTACTAACCTTAGGTTTTACTCGAATGAGGCTATGATCAAGTCATGCATGTCTATTATAACACCCCGTGTTTCCAGGTCATTTCACGACGTCATTTATTTCACTATTTATTTTTAGTCTCGTACGCGTTGCTTTTAATTCTCATCAAATAGTTAAATCGCGTAAGCTAAAAATTATCATTCAACATAAAACGGCAACAAACAATTAAAGGTTTACATCAAGCAAGTGTTAGATAATTATTTGGAGGATAATTATTAACTTTGAATATTTTATTTTTATTAGTTACGTAAAGTGTTTACATTTCTTGATAAAATACATTTAGGCATACTCGGAACCACCAAAACTTATCTACGCTTCAAAAAATACCCATTATTATATCCAATACCCAAAGTTTTATAAAACTTCACCTATGTTATTCATTGTAGCCGAATTATGTATATAAGAACCCAACTAGGACATACACTTTACAAGTATACTCTTTACACTTAACCTACAATTCCTAAAACTTTATACCAAACTTGAAACTGAAGTAAAATCCCCCAAATTTGTTACTTAATCTTACACACTGTTGATTAAAGGACGGTTGCAGCAAGAAAATCTTATGTACCTTATACTCCATCAAAAGTATAAGAGTACAAACCTCTTGAAATTAACCACATCGAACATCTGCGTGTGCACTGGAGTATTACAACGTAACTCTTTAAGTGATAGTTGTCCAGGTTTCATCCAACACCCTTGACCGCTGGAGGAAACTAGATAATTCCAATGTTTCTTAATCAAAGAAAGTATATGTATCAAGCAAGTCATCAATCGATAGAAAATAGAAGAAAGTCACGATGATGAAATAAGTAGACGCCTTTGTGAAATCCAACTTCAATTGCAAATAAGGGATACCAAATCCACTTCGTAATCACATGTCATCTTAATCCAAATCTCTAGCCATTTTGTCATTTAAGTGAATCTTTTCAGGATCGTTTTGGGATTATAGGGGGGGGGGGTTGTTTTTGGGTTTGTTTTGTGTGGTGTGTTGTTATGGTTGATTGTGTTTTATGAGTCTTGATTCTTGATTGTGGTGTTTGTATGCAATTCACGTTCACGGGATTTTACACGTCTATGATTAAAACCGATAAATGAATTAACGGGATTTTACAAAATCAATAGAAAAAACCGTGAATGAATTGATTCGGACTCAGCGGCCAATGATTTAATTGTCTAAAAACAGATAATTTTCTGGCTAGGGTTACAGCAGATTGTTTAACTAGGCTCACCAAACTGACGGCCTCAAGTATACGATGGGCCGTGGCTAGAACAAAAACTGTGTAACCCAAATTCAAAAAACTGAAAATTGTCAATAAAGAATAGTAAAGGCTTTTGGGCTTAAGAAATCCTTAACTAGCTAAAGGTTGGTTACAGCGTGATCCGTCTCGTTTTTTTTCTTCGATTTGAGAGGTCACGGGCCTGAAACGGACTTACGGATCATACAAGTTTTGACCGTTTAACTGAAACCTGTTTTTCACAAAAGCTTTCTATTCAAAACGCAATGAATAAAAAATTGGCAGAGTAACGTTAGTCAAACGCTGTCGTAGTCTTCAAAACGCAACCTGAATCAAAACGAACCAAATGTCAAAACGCAATGAGTTCAAAATGCAGTGAGTCAAAACGCAACAAGGTCATAACGCTAATGAGTCAAAAATGCTGTGAGTCAAACGCAATGACAAAACGCAGTGAGTCAAAACGCAATGAGTCAAAACGCAGTGAGTCAAAACGCAGTGAGTCAAAACGCAATGAGTCAAAACGCAACAATGAGTCAAAACGCAACATTGAAGGAAGTTAAAACGCAACAAGAAGAAATCAAAACGCAACATGAATTTTGCAGAAAGTCAAACGCAACGACGAACTATACGAGTTTTTCCACTAAAAATGCCCTTTTTGACCCTTTTATCTTGATTTCTCTTGCAAATTAGTACCCTGTGCCTTTAGTCTTGCTTCATAACTAAAAACATTCACACATCTAAGCATATTAATTCGGGTTTTGATTTTTTGTTATTATTCTTTTTTGACCACGAATTTGTATCCCTTGTTAAACCACAATAATCAGTAGATAAACAACACGGATTCCCCCTATGCTTTGATACCAATTGTTAGTATAGATTCACCCTTTGAACAATGATCCGGAGGCTTGGTAAAATGGAAAAGAAATTGAGACATGTTTATTAGAGAGAAAAGAGAGAAAAGAGAAGAGATAGAAAAAAGAAGAAGAGGAAGTAGTGTTTGTGTATGTGTGTGGTTTAATAGGAAATTGGAACCACACTCCACCACTCACACTTTACAATGTGAAACTTCCTATCCTCCATGAGAAGTATGAAGGGAGTATTTATAGTCTCGATATCGACTAGCTAAAATAACGACCCGATCTTTAAATGATAAATGTTATTGCCGGATTAGTCACCATTATTTTAGGGCTAAAAGATAAATTCTACACATTAGTTTTATTTTCAGTTCTTAGTATAAAAAAATTGAAAAAATCAGAAAAATACAAAAAAAGATGTTTGTAGAGTATTGTTGTATTTACGTAATCTAAACCAACTATCTAAAAGTATGTATCAAGTGGCGAAAGTTGCCACTAGAGTTGTAATTGGGAAGATTGGGAGTTGACCGTTATGTGAATGCCAACTTAGGTTGTTTTCTTTGGTCTAAATGATTGAGTATTTTTGCGTCTGATTCGTGTTTCAAAAGCGTCGATTATTCATGAAAGATGTGAGTTTGTCCTACTAATTTTGTGTCTTACATCAAGGGATGGTCAAGAAAGTAAATATCTACATTGTGCCTTCGGACTATATCTATCTGCTTCATTTTCTTTTAACAATAATTTTTCCCTTTCCTAATTACTAACCTTAGGTTTTACTCGAATGAGGCTGTGATCAAACTATGCTGTCTATATCACAGCGTTGTTTATCAGGTCCTTTTACGACTTCATTTATGTCATATTTATTTTTGAGTCTCGTACGTGTTGTTTTAATTCTCATCTAATAGTTAAATCGCGTAAGCAAAAATTATCATTCAAACATACAAGGGCAACAAACATAAAGGTTTACGTCAAGCATGTGTTAGATAAGTATTGGGAGGATAATTATTAAACTTTGCATATTTTATTTTTAGTAGTTACGTAAAGTGTTTACATTTCTTGATAAAAATACATTTAGGCCTACCCGGAGGAACCACCAAAAACTTATCTACGGCTTCAAAAAAATTAACCATTATTGAATATCCAATACCCCAAAGTTTTATAAACTTCACCTTATGTTATCATTGTACGATATTAATGTATATAAGAACCCAACTAGGATATACACTTTACAAGTATACTCTTTACACTTAACCTACAATTCCTAAAACTTCAAGTAACACTAAAATATCAACACAAAATATCAAGACTCATCTTAGTATTTGTCCTCCCCTAATTTTCAGACACAATATAGTCTCTAGGGGACCAAGAGCACACAAAAACTCAACCAAGATCTTGTACAAACTAGAACTCATTATACATAAGTACATGACTAGTGTTTGTGACCAAAATTCTTCCTTGTTTTGCTCATCTTCTCCAACCCCTTTGTTTCTTACGATCTTAGTCTTCAACTAGCAACTTGGACTAGCTCTTGTAGTATATAAAGAGTACACACTAGTAAGATATCACACATACCATTTCCTAAAGCAAAAACTTCACAAAAGTCTCTCTTTTTCCTCTTCGTAGCCCACGGCTCAAATAAACCCAAACAAACCATCCATACAAATTTTCCTAGCAAGTATTCAAGTGTTCAAGTATCATATCTAAGACATTCTAAGGTGTATTAAAGGCTTTGTTTAGTAATTAAAAGGGTTTAATCAAGAAAGTTTAAGATTAGGGTTTCTTGGGAAATTAGGGTTTTCTAGTCTTGGAAGCTTGGGTTTTGATTCTAAACTAGGGTTTAGAACTTGTTTCTCTTCATTATACTTCATCTTAAGGTCATCTAAAAACCCTACACTCTTTACTTTTGTGATTTTATGTGTATATAATGTCTATATAGTAAATCACCATCTAGGAAATATATTAAGATGTAAAATGGATTATTACTCTTGATCATGGTTTGAAATACTTTTTCATGTGCTATATTGATGTTAAAAACATGTTGGAATGAAAGTATATACATTATACAAGTATGGTTTAATTTATAAAAGTATATATAGATTAATTGTTTAAGAGTTTACTTATTAAAGTTTATAAATAAACAAATGAAAGGGCTTGTTATTCTTGGACAAATTATGGACTAGAGGACTTAAATTATATAAGATTTATGGGATAAAATATGGTAGAGGACTTGTAGTATTACATTTATGCCAAAAAGTGTATAAAAATAAGTTTAAACACTTTTTATATAATAACTCCAAACATTCTGTTTTAAATCAGAAAATTAAACATTTATTTTATATTTTATTAAAATAGTACATGTTACAAGGATTGTGAGCATATAAATAACTCGAAAATCCGAGCTATAACGAAGAAGTTACGCCATTTACAATTTACGATAACAAAATACTTTTATAAAAATAAATTACTGTTCATTTCAGAAACTTTTTGGAAAATATTTTAGTTAGATAGAACTTTTAATTACGAAGACGTGCTCGAAAGAATCACTAAAATCGGAGTTAAAACGAATAAGATTTGACTTTTACGAGATTTCGATAATTAAATTTATAAAAATAAATTTATAAAGTGCATGAACAGTAAAAATCACTGTTCATCAGAGAGTTAAAAATATTAAAATGTAATATTTTGATATATCTTTTTAATACGAAACCGTGGACATAAAGAACGTACAAAACGGACTTAAAACGAGAAAGTTACGACATTTTTACTAAGGTAATATTTATAAACGTTTTAACTTTATAAATATTATTTCTCAATTACAATTAGATGGTGATGTAGCTATATAGAATTATATATGGTATTAGTTATTCAAGTACATAGTACTCATACGACTTATAATTAATTAGGTTGCATTCGGACATTTACGTGACGCATTTTCATTCTGTGATTTACATTGTTGATTCATTCACTCAAGGTGAGTTCATAGCCCTACGTTTTACATTTATAATGATTTACAAGTTTTGGGGTGAGAAATATGCATTGTTTTATAATTGGACACAAGTGGACATTTTTACATTATGATTACATTTTGCCTAAGTAGCGATAACCCATTGAGCCCATTATCATGAACTGTCAATTACAGAGTAAGCGAGAATGTTATAAATAGATCTATTTGGGATTGACATCCTCGTTCGGGTGAGTCATGCTCAGTGTGCCTGTTTGCCAGATAACAGACGTATACCATGTCGGATTTGGGATGTTTCGGGTTGAACATCATCACGGGTAATGTAGGCAATTTATATTGCAATTTATACATGTCGAGCTTGAGTGTCATTGGTATGTGCTTAAATACACATACCTTTTACCTAATAAAACGAGCTAAAAAGACCAATAATGACCAAAAATACATGAGAAATACATTGTATTTGTTTGTATTGTAAATTGTGTCTTGCAGGTACGGATATTAAATAAAAAGACAAAAACAAAGGCAAAGCAGTCAAAATCAAGCACGGGAATGGAAAGAGCGTGAAAAAACAAGACTGAAGGCATATTCAGTTTTAATGGGTCAACCCGTACCCATTTAATGGACCGGGTCAGCCCATTTACACCCTAAGCCTTTTTTTTATATAAGCCTAAACCAATCCATAATATAAATACAATCTATTTTTCATTTCCTGACCTAAATAATAACATAAGCCCAATCTTCCATTACCCAGGTCCAAGTCAAACAAGAAAAAAAACATTGGGTCAAAGTTACTGTATACCATCCTCCTCCCTCCCATTTTGTTATTACTGCAACACATTAGTGACGAGTAAAACCAATTCACCCTCACACACACTCAATTAAACCTCTTCTAGAAGCTTATCTGACACGTCTGACGCACCCTTGACACGCTGGCAATCCCCAAGTACCTCATTGGTTGATGATGCGTGGAAGTGATCTAACAGTAGAAAGGGATGGATTGGAAGATCAAGGGCTAAGGATTGAAGTTGGGACGCTCCTCCTCACATCTAGAAGCATCTATTGTCTGCTATAAATAGAGATGAAATCATACAATGCTTGATATTTAGAATAGGAGTAGTTTAGGAGTAGTGTAGAATAGCTTTTTATTCAGCTTATTTTTGCTTATTGTTTTTAATCAATGTAATTTTACCTTTTAAGCTTGTAATCTTATCAAGTAATCAATAAAATTCAGTTTAATTCATAATTGCGTTTTTACTACTGTTTTTACTTATAAGCAGTTGGTCTTAAAGTGCTTTAAATTTACTTTAACAAGCTCAACTAAGCTCTTAATTTCTTCTAAGCTATCTCTTATTATGCTAAGCTTGTTTTAAGCTTAACTTAATAAGCTCATTACTCCGATTACTTAAAAAATGGTCTTAATAAGCTGTTTGGATGATAAGCCAATAATAGAACATTATAGATCCCTGTTGATTTAAGCTCTAAAGAGCATTATAGATCCCTGTTTAGCTGGGATAGAGGTACACATTCCTTTTTCTCTATTTTAGCTTATTATCTTATTTAGCTTATTAATTAGCTTATTCTGCTTATTTCATGCTTAATTGTGCTTATTTAGTTTAATCTTAGCTTATGGTATTCAAGTTATAGTTTAATTAAGTTTGTTTTCAGTTTGCATTAAATCTGCCTATATTTTAGTTATAATAGCTTATTAGTCTAGCTTATAGTTAAGTGCTTATTTCTCCAAAGTAATTGCTTAAATGTCCTCAATATTTTTAATGCTTAATCTGTTTTTACTTTTTAAAGCAAAATTTGATCTGTTTTAGTGTAAAAATGAATTTTCGTGAGTTTTTATAGTCTTAAAGGGGTGTTTGGCACAAAATAGTTAAAGTCTGCTTGTGTAGCTTTTAGGTTTCAAAATGGATTTAATAAGATCTAATTGAGACTTATAAGAAGTTTTATTAAGCTCTAAGTTGATTAGTCATGTTTGGAAGGTTTGTTTTCATAATACTCAAGTCTGCTAGTTCATTAACTATCATGTATGCAATCTGTCTTATTAAGAGTTTTTCAGCTTTATTAGTTTGTTTGTAGTAGCTTAGGGTTAGTTAATTGTTGGCTTATTGAGTTATGGTTTTATTTGTTTTCAGTTGTACTTATGTAGGTTGACTTATATGTCTTTAAATATAAGTTCAAATCTGTCTCTAATTTCAAAAAAGCCAAAAATCTAAAGTTGTGGTAGTGTAATTTTTCTCTTGGCTTTTCTTGCTTGTATGTTAATTAGCTTAATTTGCTTTTGTTTTGCTTATTTGTGTCCTTTGGGCTTTTTGGTGTTATTCGGGGGGTTGGGGTGTGTAGGAGTATGGTGCGGTGGGTGGCTGTGTTGGGTGCGGTTTTGAGGGAGGGTGGAGGTTTTTTTGCGTGGGTGGGGCAGCGGGCGGGTTGACAGGTTTGGTGGGGGGGTGGGTTGGGGGGGGGCGGTGGGGGTGGATGGTGGAGTGTGGTGGGTGTTGGGGGAGTTATTTGGTTTTTGTGTTAGGGTGGGTATTGATGTGATTGTTATTTTGTTGTTGAATTATTTGTTTTGTTATGGTTTGTTATGCCAGGGAGTCGGTGTTGTGATTTGGTGTTTTTTTAGGGTTCTAATTTTGAGTTTTGGTGTTTTTTTGTGAGTTTGGGGTAGTTGGGTCAGGTGGGTTGGCTTTCTGGTTATGGGTTTATTGAGAATATGTTTTAAGTGATTTGTTTTTTTGTTGTGGATTGGTTTTTGTTGGGAGTTTTTAGTTTGTTTGATTGGTTTAGGGGATGTAGTCTTATGGTGTTTTTTTGTTTTGTGGTTTTTGTTATGGTGTGTTTGGTTTCGGCGAAAGTCTTTTTTTAGTTTTATAAATCTTTAGCAACTCTGTAATGATTCACAAGTGAATAGATATCAGCAGGAAGACCTTAAAGAATGATATTTGTAGCTTTCATGTCACAGTCAGCTTGAATTTTCTCAGTATCAGATAATTCAGCATATTTCTTCGTTCTGATCACTCCATTGTCTTCAACCATAGGCCAAATGAGAGGACCATGTTCAACTGATTCAAGTATCATTCTTCCGTGCTCTCTATTTTGCATGTATATATCCATTCAACTCATCCAAGAATCATACAGGTCTTTGTCCAACATGAGTGGACGATTGTCAGCACCAGAGAGTATCATGTACTCAGGAAGAGTATTCTTTTGTCCAAGTGAAATCATTGGATCTATTTTAATGTGATAAGATTAAAATGATCGGACAGTGATTGGAGGTTTTTATGTTAAAGTGAGTTTTGATTAATGAGATTAAGTCTTTTGGAATACACGGGATTTTACTATTCTTGATAAAACTGAGAAATTGAATCTTCAATAGATTTTACAAATCAAAGAACAACCGTATAATTCACTTAACAAACGTGTATAGTTCTCCTTAGGCAAGCGTATAAATTTCCCTTGTGAAGAATAATGTATAATTCGCCTTTATAAATGACAATGTATAAATCGCCTTCATAAAAAATTGTATAAATCGCCTTCACACAAGATTGTATAGATCGCCTGAAGGAAATGAAGTATAGATCGCCTGAAGGAATCGTATAGATCGCATGACCAAGTGAACACGTATAAATCGCCTATAGACACGTATAGATCGCCCAATACACTACGAAACTCAAAATCAAAAATCTTAAAAAGACTCACTTTTTAATGTTTTTACCCGATTTTTCTTGTACAACTTAACTATCTAAGACTATTAGAACCTTAAAAACACAAACTTTAACATTTTTGACACAAAAAATTTGAAATCAAGATTCTTGGTACAAAACCCTCTTTTTAACCAAAAAGAATCAAAAAGATGATATTTTTTATGGTTTTTAAACCATCAAAAAGTGAAAACTTTTTGAATGGATTCGAACAAAAAACACTAGTAAAACGAGTAGATAAAACACACACAAACCCTACACAAACACCCCATAGCTCTTGATACCAATTGTAGAATATCTTAACATAAGTATGAAATGATTCACTTAGAGTTTTAGAGAGAGAAAGAGATGGTTGGATAAACACTTAGAGAGAGAAAGTAAAATGATGATATTAGCTTAGTGTAATGTGAGAAAATGAACAACCAACACCCTCTTCATGTGTGGAGAGGGTTTATATATGCCTAACTTAACCGGCCATGGGTTTGTGTTATGGGCTTACAATGTAACTTTGGCCCAGTTAGCTTACTAACATAACATTACTTAATTACTACGAGCTATGACTACTTATATTGGAAGTGACGGATACTTTTGTGTATTTCTAACATTTTCTGTCTTTTAAAAATTATTTTAAGTCGTTTAACTTAGGAAATTTGCAATTTGAGTTTTTAGAGTTTTAATTTGTCTCATTTAGTTATTTAGTCACATTTTATTATTAAGTAGACGTTTTTATATTTAAATATTTAATTGCTTTATTTCTTAGATTAGCGTGCCTTAATTTCTTTTTCCCTTTGCGTTAGTAGTTTTAGAAACCAAAACCAAAATTTAAATGACATTCAAGCTTAATTCCTGACATAATCATGAATTTCCATTCACCTCTCAGCGAGGAGAACGATACCCATGTTGATTACTTATTATTCTTTCCTAAGAATAATTTGTAAGATACTTAGCTTACGTATATGTATTTTATTATATATATTATATTAAGAGGGGTTTTTGAACGAACATCAAAATGGCGTCGTTGCCGGGGAAAGGTGTAGCGATTTTTACGAGATTGTTTGTATTCGAGACTTGAAGATCCTTTCCCCGTGAAAGTTTTCGTTTTATTTTATATAAAAACATAAACATATTTTACATTTCTATTCTTATTTTCTTTTATTTTAATATTAAAAAAATAACCGTTTGTTAATTGTCGTTTCGGCTCATCTTTAGTTAACAAACTATAAGAGAGGTATAAGGAGGGTCGATCCTACGAACTTCGACCCGAAAGGAGAAGGTTTTTAAAAGCTTCGCGCTTACCCGCTCCTCTGCTTCTTTGTGCGTTTTCTAGAGAGCTACCATGCACCTTTGACTTTCGGTTACCAAAAATATTTTTCTTTCCTTTTCCTTATGTATTATTTGAAAAATCTATAAATATTCTTCTCTATCCTCTTATTCGTTTAATTCTTATTCTCTTAACCTTCTTATCCGATAATTCTTCAAAATGTCTTGGTTTTCAAGATGCTCGTGGTGTGGAGGTCCGTTTAACGGTGGAAATTGTCGGCATTGTACCAATGTGAGTTTCGGAGATGAGCCCGTCTATGACTCTAATCCGAATTCTTATAATCAAACTCCCGATATTTCTAACCCACCTTCACAACCTCATACATCTTCGATCAACCAATTTCATTGTTTTCATTGTGGAGATCCGTTAGAAGATGGTGTTCGCTGTCAACGGTGTACATGTGAGAGGTGTGGATGCCATCTTAGTGAAGGATTTTGTTCATTTTGCAAATCTAAAGCTAGAAATTCATTCATTTATGATTCAAATCTGAATTATTTCAATAATCATACAAACGTTTTAACCTACCCTCCACAACCCCAGTATGAATCATACTTGTGCGAGTTATGTGGGAACGATTCTCACTACGGTTATGATTTTCCACCTCGGGTACCGCTTATCTATGAGCAGGAACCGAGCTATAATCAAAACTTTAGTGATAATTTTTATCCACAAAATTCACTGAGTTTTCCACAACAATATCTTTGCTGTGAAAACTATGGGGGTCCTCATGAAAGCTTTCAATGTCAACTGATGAATCACAACTATTTTGAGCCTAACTATTCAGGTTTTGACCAACCCCCGCAGTATTCCATCAATTATCAGCCTCCGAATATTCAAGAGAACCTTAATCAGCAAAAGATGTATGAACTACTTCAAATGATGCAATCATTTTGTGAAAAGTTACTTCAACAAAAGCAGGCGGCTAGAATCGATCAATCACCTCTTCAAGGAATAAGTATCTAAGATACGGAGGATCTAAAGCAGCATTATTTAGATCAAATGTTAAGTTTAAGTAATGACTTACAGATTAAAGATTATCATAATGAGAAAATAGATATTCGTTTTAGAAGGGAATGTGAAAGTATGATTGATGAGATTAAAGGTAAATTCAATGGAATGAGTATTGAGATTAATAAAAAGAAAGAACTTCAGCATCTAGAGCAGGTGGCTAATCTCACTACTTATCCTTTGCAACGTTTCAAATCTTTTTGCTATGATGATGATGATGACTATGATTACAAGGAGAGTGCTATTCCTTTAAATGAAATTGATTCTCAAATACCTCCGTCTAATGCAATCACACCCGTTTTACCGACTTTGAAACCCAAGGACTCTCTCATCATGGGGAATAAGGAACTTAGCACTGTTCCTGAAAAGGGAATCGGACGAATTCATAAAGTCTAGTGTTGAGGACCTTGTTCCAATCCCAAGTTTCCAATCCCAAGTCAGTCCGAGGATACATCCAGGAGTGATAGTGAGTGTGATTTACCTTCGTGTGATGATTTCTCTCCCATTAACTTTCTTAAGGGAAAATCCCTGACTTTCTCTAACCCTCTCTTCAATTTAAATGATGATTTTACCTCTAGCGATGATGAGTCACTATCCAATGAGGACGTTCCAAAAGATAATGTTAAAATTTACTCGAACCCTCTTTTTGAATTTGATGACGAGTACATCTCTAGTGACGTAAATCCTCTTTTTAATGAGGTTTAGAGAACATCGAGAGTAAGGACTCTTATGTTTCTAACCTTGATGAGCCGGCTTTGCTTGTCACACCTCTTTTCAAGCTTAATAAGGATGAATGTTTCGACCCAGTTGGCGACGTTGATGAGATTGAGCTTCTACTTCACTAGATATGGATATTTCTACGGATATTGAGAACGGTTATCATGATTAGGAGGGAGGATATAATCTATCTTGATAGTTTGCTTACTAATGGACACTATCGAATCTCCTCCCGATGTATTTGTAGAATCATGACCACGAAGAACTTAAAGGGGATGAACTGATAAAGTTGATTTGAAGCGTTATTGTCAAAATTTTCGACTCCCCGGGAGTCATGACAAAAAAAATTTCTCCACATATGTGAGATTACCTTTGAGGATCGCATTATATTCCCTCACATATGTTATCAGATTTTTCTTCCTTATTAACCTATCCGGTGGAATCTCCTTTTCTTCTCTCCTCCGGGAGTGAAGATACTATTTTTGACCCCTGCATCTCCGTTTTTAGTTGTTATTCTCTAGAGCCGGCGGTATCTCATCGGAGTGGAACTTTCATGTGCTTCAATGTTTATCTAAACATCTTGAATGAAAGTCCGATGGAGATTTTCTCTTCCACATGTTTCGTCCCTAATATCACGATGATATGGGGAGAGTCAAGCTAGAGACTCGCACAAAAACAAGCGCTTCTCGGGAGGCAACCCGTGTCTTTTCTTCTTTCTATTTTCTTAATAAATAAGTGTGTGATTTTATAGCCCAAGTGTGGGGGCGTGCTTCTTTCTATGGTGTGTGGTACCGTTTTTGCAGGATTCCTTAAGATCGTGAAGACCCGTGCTTGTTTTCAATCCTCCAATCATCCGGTCTTTGATCTTCTGCTTATTTTGGAATCCTCAATCCTGATCTTATATATATATATTTGTTTCCCCTTTCACACTTGGAATTTTTTTGCATTTGCCTTTTTCGTTCCTAAGTGTGGGGGTAAAACCCGATATTTTTGAACATTGAGGCCAATGTTCCATTCTAAGTGTGGGGGGATTTCTATCAAAATTTGATCATACCTGTTGCCTGTCTGTGTCCCTCGCAACCCCGTTTTGACCAAAATTTTAAATAATATATATATATATATATATATATATATATATATATATAAATTTTAGGCCCGTAATAATAATAATAAAAACTGTGGGCTGATAAAAGTTTACTGCCTCTTGCTGGCTCATAACCGATGAGGAGTCTTTAATTATGGCACATTAGTAATAATATTCGAGCTGGATAAAAGTTTGCTGCATCGTGCCGGGTCACAACCGATGTTGCAGCCTTCAAAAAATTGGAACACTAACCTCAACATTTCGTAGGATCACCGAGGTCGAATAAAGATCCTGGACCATGGTCGACTCGCATACCGATGTGGCATTTGTTTAAATGATCGAGGGATAATAATAATAATAATAATAATAATAATAATAATAATAATAATAACAATAATAATAATAATAATAATAATAATAATAATAAAGCCAAATTTCAACTCCGGGGTTATCTAAATAAAGCCTCCGTCTCTGGACTCGTAGTTGAGTTATTTCGGATGAAATAAAAAGGATAACCCCTAAATCATGCGAAATTAGAACCTTAATGTGGACTTTATTCTCATCATATCGTCTCTTTAGGCATGATTTCAAACTAATTATGGTCTAAACCGGGTTTACTTTATAAAAAATAAGGCAATAATTTATTTGTCACCAATAATAAAAATAAAATCCTTAGAGGAATTTAGGAATAATGGGAGCGAAAGTTAAACTTTTTACTTACACAATTAGCATTTATGAGTAGTGTTGGTCTAAGTCTTATATTAACTAGGATTTCGTTTTAGCTTTAGTTTGGGGATTGTGGAAAATCAAGGATGACGAAGAACTCCATTCTTAAAGACTTTTAATTAATTTTATGTAAATTTTATCTTAGTTTTTAATTTTTCTATTAATGAGTTAGTGGTTAAAAACGAGGGGCATTTCTAAATAAATGATTTTTGAACCTTCTTAATGGACCTTTTCTGTTCTTGTTTGATTGTGAGGGGTCTTAAGTTAAAAGGAGATTTAATTATATATTTTGGGATGTTGTGTTTTATTTACATTGCGTGTGGGACCAGCAATGGCTTAGTGAGGGGAGAATTTTGATGTGTGCTAAAACACACAATCAATTTGTACCCGAAAAATGCTAATAAATAGACTAAAACACTAAAATATGGATAAATATGTTGGCAAATATGTTCCGTATGTATTTTTTGTCTTTCAGGTACAAAGGATTAAAAGAAAGCAAAATCGGTAATTTTCGGGTTGACTTTCGATGTAGTTTTTTTACGTTTTTTCGGTGGTTTCAAACAAAATCGTTAATATTCCACGATCACTCCATTGGAAAGAGCACGAAATTACGAGTCTAACGATACCGGCCTTGTTATTAGAACCTTTATTATTTGAACCCTACGAAGCTTATTTGAACCTTTCTTTATTAATCCTGACCCAACCAATTAACACTTAAATATAATATATATATATATACATACATATTATGATAGTTGAGCCTAGCTCAGCTTTTCATTGTAGTGCACCTTAAGGTTTTAACCTCAAGGTCTCAAGTTCGATTCTAGGCTTTGCCTTGAGTTGGATTTGTCCACGTCTGCGCCTACGGGGGTGAAACCAGTCAACTTAGTGGGTACACTGCTGACGTGGCGGCAATTGCCACGTGGGGACTTCTGGACCTGACCCGGCCTATGACCCGACCTGACCTCGCCCATGACCCACCTGTTGACTGGCGAGTCAACCACCATTGACCGGTGGTTGACCGGTGGTCAGGTGGTGGTCCGGCGGTGGTTCAATGGTGGTTCGTCAACGTTGACCACGCTGTTGACTAACTGTTGGCCTCCGTGACCGCCGCGTTGACCGGTGGATCGTCGGTGGAGCCGGGGTGGGTGACAGTGATTGGAACAGTGCCTTTCGCACAAGTGGCACTATCTGGTGGTGACGTGCTATCTAATGATTAATTGCAGGTCCAAGTGGCGGTTACGAGGTACTGTTCATCAGATGGGTCAGTACGAGGTTCAGAATTCAGAGGTCAGTACGAGGTTCTGAATTCAGGAGGTGTCTGTAGGGTTCAGGCGTTTTGTTCAAGGTGGCTAGCCAATCACTGGCTGCCACGTGGACCAAAATGACATAATTAAGCTGTCATTATGACGAGTAATAATCGTAGCATTCATTGGTTAATTTCCTTATGAGCTTCCTAGACACACGAATAAGTCCAAAAAATCCTCCTGATCTATATATAGGATTGGTTATATGATTTTAATGTTGAAAATTACCCTCCCAACTCTGGTGTTTTATAAATACAAAGACGCTAGCTAAGTTCATTGTAGGGTGTTAGGATTTAGTTTAATTTTCAAGTAGTGTAGATTTAGTGTAGCTTATTTTTATGCCTTTTTAGATTATTAGTTAGCTTATTGTAAAAACTTTTATAGCTTATTTAGCTTATTGTAATCATTTCTTTTTAGCTTATTATTGAAGATGTTTTGAAGATTGAAGTGCTTATTTTCTTATGGCTTATTCTTTTTTAAATCCTTTATTTTCTTTTCTTTTTTTTAAGCTTATTTTCGCTTCTAGCTTTTTCCTAGCTTATTTCTTACTTCACATAAGCAATCTTTTGGATTATTAGGATTTAGTTTTAGCTCATATGATCCCATTAAGCTTTTGCCTATTTCATTTTCTCTTTTATTTTGCTTTTCGGTTGCTTATTTCTTGCTTATGCTAGATGCGATTGCTTAAAAGAGGTGTCATGAGTATTCTACTTTGCATTCATCTTTAAGCTCTTGAGCTCCTTATTTTCGAGAGCTTATTATTTAGTTTAGTAGTTCTAAAAGCTTTTTAGTAGTTAAAGTTTTCAATTGCTTATTTACTTTTAGATCTAGTTTTATAATTAGTTTTAAAAGTAGCTTATTAGATTTAATCAAGTTTTATTTTTACAAAATTAGTTTTCAAAATAGCTTATTTTTCTAAAAAAGTTTTCATCTTATTAGCTTTATTTTGTCTAACTTTTATGTTCTTATTTCGTATTCCATCCTTATACATCTAGGCAGGGAGCTCTTTAAGTGTTTTATAAGGTTGATAATTAGATAAAGTTTTGATTTTATGGTTTTATGGAAGTAATTTAGTAGATAATGTTTTGACACCTTTTATTTGTAGTTAGTGAAGTGAAGCTTTTAAAGTGATAAGCTTTTTTGTTTATGAAGTTTGTAAGAGGGGTGTTTTATATACATTGCGGGTTTTTATTTCGGTTATGGTCTTTTTCCCTTTTTATAATAGTAGTTTAGAATTATTAGCTTTAAAATGTTTATGTGTGATATTTTGATTGTTGCTAGTATTTAATTGTTATGATTCAATGAGTAGTTTTTTAGTGCTTGCTAGTGATAGTGGATTGGAAATTAAGTGTGGATTTGAAAAATGGTTTAATTAATTAATAATCTTCGATTATTTAGATTTATAATATGAATGTTTCGAAGGGCAAAAGCCAGAGAAATAGTCAAACTACACATCTAGTAATTAATATCTTTTTAAGAGATTTTTGTCAATATAAGCCAACGTTGTGAGATAATTATCCTTTCTATGGAAATTAATTCGTTAAGTAAAACCTTAATTCACACTTGATGAACTTTCCTCGTCACTTAGCAAGCGTATCCTTTAATATAGTTCTTTTCATTTAAAGGCTTTGCTTATTTGCTTAATTAGTTTAATCTGTTTCAGTATTATTTATATTTGATTGTTGTTTTAAAACCAAACAAAAATATATGTCATTCATGATCAAAACGAAAAACATTATCTGAATTTCAAATTCATCTCTCGTCAGGATACGACATCCGGGAGATAAAATATTGTTTGTCCTCAAGCAATTTTTATATCAAACGAGTTACTCTCTATATTATAACTATTTAGTATTATATATATATATATATATATATATATATATATATATATATATATGTGTGTGTGTGTGTGTGTGTATATATATATGTATATATGTATATATATATGTATATATATATGTATATATATATATATATGTGTGTGTGTATATATATATATATATATATATATATATATATATATATATATATATATATATATATATATATATCATATATTTATATTATATTTATATATAATATTTATATATATGTATCTATTTTACTTTATATATATTACATATATTTATACATATACTATATACATCTTTATTACATATATTATATATATATTATATATATTAATCATATATATATATATATATATATATATATATTTATATATATATATATATATATATATATATATATATATATGTATCTATATATTGTATCAATATGTGTGTTTATATATCTATATATATTTATATATTATTCTATATCGAATTCAATCTTGGGATGGAGATAGTCAGAGATCAGAGGTGGTATTACTATTAAGGGTGTTCACAGTCCAGGTTTACAACAGGAAGTTGGTACTGACTTTGTTGGAGGGAAACTTCATATGTCTTTAGAGTGGGTAGTATATCAGGGGACTGTGATGTGACAATGAATGGTAAAGTTGTCATGTATATATACAGTTGGAAGCAGGTAGTTTCAGATGATCTGCACTGAGACTTAACATTGCAATCTGAAGAAGTGGGTGTATGTTGGTTAATTGTTTGATGTGGATTACAGTCTTTACGTTACAGGTTTTTTTGTAGATTTTGACTATGCCATGGGAAGATCGATCACTGTCATGGGTAGATCTGTCACACCCCCAAAATCGGACGATAGCAGAATAATAACATTGGGGTGCGACTTCAAGGCACAAAGTACAAGTCATAGAAAACGACCTCAAAAGAGACGTTTAAATAAATTTCACATATTAAAATCAGGTTTACAAAGGCGGATCCCATTTATAATGCAATAGAAACATTTTGTTTATTTTAAAACGTTTGTCGAATGGTATACAAGTTATTAAGCCTTCAAAAATATATCCGCGCGACTCGAATGCTCCCAATGCTCAGCTGGCAAAATAATAACCTGAGAAAATACAGGCAAAAACGTCAACTTTAAGTGTTGGTGATTCATAGTTTAAGTAAAAAAGCAAGTATTGAAATAATTTTAAGAAATATTTCAGAAGAAAAGCAGCGTATACAACATTTTAAAAAGTGTTTATTTCAGAAATCCCATCCGAAATCCAAGTAGTAATTAGTAAATCAAAAAGTATTTGAAAGTGGACCACAAGAATTATGTAATGGTGAACTAAGTACGTAATCGAATAGTCCAAAACAAAATAATAGCAGATATGTAGTATTCAACTAGTCCAAAATACCGTAAGGTTGACAAGAGAAAACATTCATCTATGTCCAACAATTTGTATTATTGCACTTAAGCTCATGAACCGAAACCTTAACGTAATAAACTATGTTAATAAACCAGTACTCGAGGGTTAGTGCCAAACACGGCTACTAAATGTTACAAAAAACATCCTAACGAATTTTCTCAATACAGATGTTGCCCAAAAACATTCCTACGAATTTCTCTTTAAATGTTAACTGCGTCATTGCGTAAACTAGAAACACCAACACCAGACGGGGATGATCAGTCCTGATGGATCTATCCTTACACTTAGCGTATACACAGAGGTAATTTAACGGTTCATGATAAAGGGGACCTTTAAATGGCAATACAGGGTAACTTAGGCATTAAAATGTAATCAGGAAATAGCCAAACATTTTGAAAAACCTTGTGTCCAAAGAAATCAAAGCATGTAATCTCCCCCGTATTTTTAATAAGCAAGTTGTAGAAAAAGGGGTACGAATCACCTTAGAGGTGAAGTGGAAGAATAATGTCAAGTGAATGAATGAAAACGGTCACGGAAATACTCCAAAAGCATCTCCTAAGTAGATATCGTGTCGTATAAGTACTAAGCACTAAATAAAATTATTTATTTCTATGATAGCTAAATCCCATCTTATTGTAATGTTTTGAAATAATGTTTAAATCGCATTTGATAAAAATAATAATCATGTTTTGAACTCAGTATAATCGCGTAACTTGTTTAATCGCCGTTGTAATATAACATTTTATAAAGTTTAAAAAAAGTCTATAAATATTATTTAAGTGTTCCAAAATGTTTCGAAAAATTTATAAATAAAACGAAAATACCAACTCTAATTAATCTCTAGAAATTGTGCTCAACGTTTTATAGTAGTGTGTAACTTTCTCGTTTATAATAAGTATTAAAATACGTAATTAATTATTATTTTAAGTCGATTCAAAATGTTCGCAAAATTTATATAAAAAAATCGAACCAACACTATTATCTCTGGAACATTAGGTGACAAGTTATTAAAGTAGTGTGAAACTTCTCGTTTTAAGCTGTTTCTTTCGTTTCTTATGTCATATGCTTTCCGTTATAACGAACGACCGTATCATAATATGATTTTTTGTAATTTCATGTCTTCTGATCATGATCAGTGATTTTTTTGTTCATAGGCAGTTTTATAAATTTATTTTATAAATTTAGTTATCGGAAAACCCGTAAATGGCGTATCTATTCGTTATAGCTCCGTTTTTAAGCCATTCTTTGAGAACGTTCTCGTAATTAAAAGTTCTTTATATTTATGATGTTTTCAAATAATAAATGTCCACTGATCGAACTGTAACTTTTTATAAAAGTATTAATTATCGTTAAACTCGTATTTAGCGTATATTTTCGCTTATAAATCAGTTTTTTCGAGTTTCTTCCTTTTTTGTATCGTCATCATGAGAATATTATTTTATAAAAATATAAAATGGCTGTGTAAAAATTCGACCCCAAACAGCCTATTTAGATTTTATTATAATAAAATTTTTAAAAATTTATATTTACTTTATTTACTAACCTTGCTAACTTAGCTATTGTATTACAAGTCCTCTACCATGATCCATATATTATCTTGGGTATATTTATAGTCCTTTAGTCCATTATATTGTGTCCATTGTACAAAAAAAATTGTCAAACTTATTTATTTAACCTCATAACCATTATAATTAAATAATTCTCATAACTTAACAAATATTTTACATAATATTTCCCATTGCTTGTAAATCTTGATTACAATTGTATTTAGTATATTTTTACATCATTTTAGCTTGTATAAAGATAAATTTTGGGTATGATTTTTAACTTGTACTTATTTATTTTTTAAAAAAAAAAATAAACCTTTTTTATAAATATTACTTAGTGGTGATTTTAAACTATAACAATTATGTAAAAAATGAAAAAATAGATTATGAATTGGATTAAGAACTTAGATAGACCTTAGGTGAATGAGTGATGAATGAAGAACAAGATCACAACCCTTATGATTATGACCAAATTTACAAGAACACCCTAATCTTTGTTTAAACTTGCAATATGTTTAACAAGCCTTTCAAATCCTTCTTAGTATGTCTTATAAAAAGATGTAGGTTCTTTGTAAAATGTGTTAAATAAAATTTGTATGGATTGGTTTTATGGTTTGAATATGGGGCGGTCGTACATAGAGAGACCGAGAGAGAAAGAAGAGTTGTTTTGCTTAAGGAAATGAAGAATGAATGTTTTTACCATAGTCTTGCATATGTTATAAGTATTAGGACTAGTCAAAGGTGTTAAACAAAGACCAAGAAAACTAGACTAAGATGTACATGAACTAGCTAATAAATGAATGTGTTTTTATGTCCCTTTATGTGTAAATCTTCCCATGAATTCTAAGGATGTTGTTTACTAGATATTTACTTGTATTAATCTTGCAAAAAAAATATTACTTGTATTTTGAAAGTGTAAGTAAATGTAAAGATGTATACTTGCAAGTTAAATAAGTCTTGCTTATTTTTATTAAATGGGGCGTCCCATTTGGGTTTACATGGGGTAAAAAGTTTTTTATAAACTTTGATCATTGAAAATAAAAATAAGCATTTGTTGAATCGTAGATTAATTTTGGTGGTTCCGGGTATGCCTAAACGTATTAAATTGTAAAACATAAACATTTTACGTAACCGATAAAAATAAAATTTAAAAAGTTAATTATTACTTTCGTAAAATAATATATTGCTTGTTTGACAAATACTTTAATTCGTTTTGGTATCGTATTACGTTGGGGTTGTTTGATTTTTTTGTTACCGATTTAACTTTAACATTAAAATAAAAAGCAAACGCGTACGAGAGAAATAAAAAAAAATTTAGTGAAATATATGACGTCTTAAATGACCTGAAAATACGAAATGTTACAAGATCAATCACAAGGTATGGGTTGATGATACAAGGATGTGCAGGAAGCTGGGAAGCTATGATGCTGCACATGATGGCTTTGTCAATAACTGAAGTGGAGTATATGACACTTACGGAGGCTGTAAAGGAGGTTATTTGGCTAAATGGATTCTCTACAGAGTCAGAATTTAAGCCAAGGTTAGTAGTGGGTATTGCTACTGGAGCCTTGACGATGGCGATCCCCGGTTCTAGGTTCTAACACTATTTGAAGTTTCTGCGTATTAAAGATTTCTAATATTACTAAGGTGGAATTTGTTATATAAATTAGTATACATATTAGATTGTTTAGGGGGTTTAGTGAAACTTTAGTTCAAAGTGTAGTCAAATAGGGAATAGATGTATATGTCGGTTTAGGAGCTCTAAATATACCATTATAGGGCATCATTCAAGGGTATTCCATTCTTCCTTATAGCAGCCGATCACTTAGGTTCTTTAGGTGTTGTTTTTTTCCCCTATTATCTCTACAACAAGGAGGTGAGGGGGGAGGGGTCTTTGTGTGTCATTCTTTCATTACTAATCAATTGTATGATTAGGGTTTCATGTTCAAGGCATTTTGTGTGTTTTTTATTCATGTCGTGTATCGAGTTCTTGAATTGATCAATTCCGCAAACTAGATATCAGGTTGTTGGTTGCTGATGTACAATTTTAATACGCGTAATAATATCCAAAGTAAAGAAAATTCCAAAACTACCATTGAGGACAAAGGTAGTAGGAAAAATCTTACAAAAACACTACATGTTTAACCGGTAAGTGATTACCGGGTCGTTTTCCCAAAGATTTATGAAAATTGGGACTTTCGTTTGTTATTGGGACAATGACTTGATTTGTATCAAACTTGCGGATTAATTTTCGTAATTACAATTTTAAAGCAAGCAAGGAAACTTAACGACTAAGTAATTTAAAACAAATAACGGCAATTAAAGAAAACGTGACAAATAAGCAATAATACTAAAATTAAACCCTAAATGCTTTTCTAAACTTTTCTTAAATCCTAAAATGACTATATCTAAAAGTAAAAAACTAAGGGAATTTTAAAACAGAGAGTAATTTTAAGCTAATTAAAACTCGAAGGGGGAAATCGATAACGAGGGAGGGATCGAATCGTACTTTAAAAAATGAACTTTAAAATTATTAACTTACGAAAGTAAATTTCAAAACCTAAGCTAGATTATGATAAAAGAAAATTTTATAAAAAATAAAATTATTTATTTGATTATTTTTCTAATATTTTATGATTTTTTAAAGTTTATAATAAAGAAAAATGATTAAAAATACTAAGTTAATCCTAAAAATTCCAAGAAAATTATGAAAAGTGCAAAACTAAGAAACTGATTTACTAAAAATAGCAACTAAAAATTGCTGTTTGTAATGAAAGCCCTATTAAGCCAATTATAAGCTTACGGTTATTATTTAAAAAGGAAAAGAAAAAAGTGACAAAAGAATTTTAAATGCAACCTATTTCGAAAAAGACCCAAGGGTGCAATTCACTAGTGTGTGTGTTTGTGGGGCGAGTATGTGTGAAGCAGGAGGTCATGGGTTCGAATCCATGGCCTCTTGTTTTTATTTTTTTATTTTTAAAAAGTTTTAAAAACAAAGTTATAGAACACCTAAAAACTAACAACTTTTATAAAAGATACTACTATTGAACCTTAAGCTATAAGCAAGAAAATAAGCTAAAGTTTGACAGAAAAACTTAAGCTCTTTTTAAACTCTTTCTTAAAACACAATTATACTAATAAGCTAACATAAGCTCAAACTAAATCAAATAAGCTGTGACTGTCTTAAAACTAACCTAATAAGCTAATCTAGGCTAGAAACAAACCAACAGAATAAGCCATAAGCTAAAAATTAAGCACAGGACAGATTGCAAAATTTTCCAAACAGGCACTTTGGAGCTTATTTTTAAACATTAAGATAAAACCTTATGGAAATCTAACTTATAATACTTTAAGCCTACCTATAAGTACTTGATACATGCATTCAAAGACATTTTGACATTAATTAAGTCTATAAAAAACTGAGTGAAAACTACTTATGTGCTTAGCATGTCCTGAGTGTACATTTTATTTTGAAAAGACAAATTCTAAATTTTGAGCTTAAAAACAGATAACAAGATGAACTATTGAGAACAAATTAAGCTGAAACAATTTGACAATGACCTACAAGCTACTTGCAAACAAAATTCCAAAGCCTAACTCTAAAAATTCCCCTCTGATTTTGAGAATTGAAGAGCATTTTGGTTAATTTTATATACTGGTGTAGTTTAGCATTATGAAACATATTTTGAAAAAATAACAAACTTGAAAACTTTTAATACCTGATATTGACTTATTTTACTAACACTAAATGAGTCTTAAAACTTAAAATTCAAAACTCAAATTCATGATTATGCATATGAAATCCTCTAAACACCAAACTTAACTCAGATTACTTTTTAAAATGTTGTGATCTTTAAAAGCTTGATTTAAAATGACTGGAACTTTACCAAATATGATTCTATACTGAATTTAAACTGATATCAATTACTTTTAAAAGCTAGAACAGAATGAACTTATGAAAATCCTCTTAAACCAAACACTCCTTAACAACTTTAAACATCAATTTCATTATGCAAACTTGTGAATCAGACCTTAAACTATATCAACCAGATATTTAACAACTAATTTATCATCTAATTAACATATTTAAGTTCTAAGACTAACGGATCTAACACTAGAAATCATTATGCTACTATTTTTTTGGAATCTTTATATCAGTTTTGCATAACAAACAAGCATTAATAGACTAAAACTTAAAACTAAGTTATAGCAGATTTAAACTAGACTAGATAAAACACTTAATAAGCAAAAATAAACACGGATGAACAAGTATTCAACAAATTAATATACAAATGCATTTTAAAGCTAGATTGAGTTGAAATTTAAACTAGAGAGCTTACAAATGGTCCTGAAAATGGAATGAGTATTGAGTGCTCTCACTAGTACTCATCAATCCTAATGTCTCCCATGAGACTCTAACCCATGGCCATCCCTTATTCACCATGCTCCTTTTGATTGATTTGCTTGAACAATTTTAAAGTAGATCTGAGATTCAGTGTGTAAAATACTCACATGAGCTATGATTAGCTTATATGAATGATTGATTAGCTTTTAGAAAAGAGTTGAGAGTATAAAAGAGCTTATTAAAAACACAAGAGAATAAAACAGCTATTTAAGAACACTTGGAAATTAAACTTTCATTAATCACTAAAACGATTACAATTTGAAAAGGAAATTTGACAGAATTTAAGCTTAAAATTACACACTAAAAAAAATACACCCTCAACTGTGAGAATTTAAGGCCTATTTATAGGAGAAAATGAGGAGCGTCTTGGCTTGGGGTTATGTTTCTTTTGTGAGTGAGAGTTGGTAAGTAGTCCCAGATTAAATCCCAAGCTGTTCCATTTAAAAGCATCAATTCATTTGAAGGATGTTCTTGGGACATTGATTTGCTTGTGCTGTATGTACAGATCTTCCAACGTTGGATTCTAGAATGGAAGCACACGCGTTTCATGATATAAAGGGAATGAGGCTTTCTTTTTCACGTGATTGATTGTGATGTGCTAACTTCTTGTTGAGTTAATTTTGTCATGGTTAAGCCTCGGGTTAGTTTTGGGATGATGAATGAACAGTAATAACAGAATTTGGCGCCATTTTTTACTTATTACTCGTTTAAAGTTTTGACTGAGGGAATGGGTTGTTTGACTTGGGCCTAGGTTTATAAAGAAGAAAAATGGACATGGGCCGGTTAAAGGGATTTAAGGGTTTTGGTTACTTGAGGACGTTAACGACCGTTAGGTATTTTTTAATAATAAAAAGACTAACAGTGTTAGGGTTTTAAGGACTTATTGTGAAATTGGTTTTAACATTAAGGTTCATTTAGGTATTTTGAGGGTTTTGTCTTTTGTGGGTTTGACCAATGGTTGACCTTGTTTACCTTTTGCTAGAAACTTCTGGCTTTTGTGCACTCTTTCCATTCTCGTGTTCGAGTTTGCCCGGCTTTGACTGTTTTCTTGTGATTTTTACGATATCCGTACCTACACAACACAAATGACAAAACAAGCAATATACAAGCATAATTTGCACAATTGATCATTTTAGGGGCGTTTTTGGTTAGAAAAAGGTTATGTGATTTCTCTACATATCAAAAATCCCAAATAAGTGATTTCCGTAGTCTCACGCAATGTTATATGCCTAAAACCAAAACACCAAATCTTCCCAAACTAATCATTTGAAAAGTGAGCAAAGACTTTTGTGGGAGAGAGTTAAGAGTTAAGAAATCACAAAGCTTTATTTAAAACACCTATTTTCCATTTTTCAAACTTTTTACCATTTTTTAAGTTTTTTTTACATGAAAAACAACTAGAATATTCCGACTTTTCGTTATTTCCATAAACCGTATAGGGATCATGAACAAGAATGCACTTTCGATCGAGATGCCCCAAAAAGGTTAAATTATGGTCACTGTTTTCACTTGCTCCAAACCAAGCTTAAAACGAAATCACCGGCTAAACATCGTTTAAATGCTAAACAATATCTTTATTTGCAACTTGTGTACATTTCACTCCCAGATAATTATTATGTCTTAGGTGAATGTGTTTATTTTGAATTTCAACCATGGTATCAATATTTTCGCCAAAATTACTATGCTTCACGTTCCCACTCTGAGAATCTTATGAGTTTGAAGGCGTGATCAACCCATGTTGCGGACTTTCGTTCGGCAATCCTAACCTTGCGGCTAAGGGACCAGGCTTTTGACACCCACAGAGACCTAGTACTCTTGTTTTTATAGGGAACTCACGGACCTTAGGTTTCAAAAACTCTAAGGTTTCCCTGTTATATACATAGCCTTATTTTAAAATCTTTAAATACCGATAGTCAAAGTTCAATAGCATATTTAAATTTAACAAAAAGAGATCTATTTATTAATTCAAACTTAATATTAAACATAACATTTATGCAATTGTAACCCTCGACCTTTTAGAAGGCTGCAACATCGGTTGTGAGCCGGCAAGATGCAGCAAACTTTTATCAGTCTCGGAGTTTTATTCTTACTATGGGCTTTCTTTAGAATACTACCACATCGGTTGTGAGCCGGCAAGATGTAGTAAACTTTTATCAGCCCACAGTTTTTATTATTATTATTATATTATTTTTTTTCATTTTTCATTTTTCATCATTTCATTTTTATTTTTATTTATTTTACTTTTTATAGAGAAGATTTCTTTTTGAAAAATTTAAGTATAAATTTGAACTAAGACTAAAATTTTTGCTATTTAACTACATAAAATTTGTTGATTTAAGTTTAATCAAAAAACAACACGTATTATTAATCCGGTTAAGAAGTATGGGAGAAAAATACACAAATTACATACATGAGCTCTTAAGATTTCCAAATAATCCTTGTTTAGCATCTCACTCATACTTAACTCTATCATTTTTTGTTCTTCGCGAAAGCTTAGCCTAAAAGTTAAGGAACAAGCTAGAGCTCAACACGCTCGATCGGGTCAAAATTTATTCTTATTCTACCTAGTAGGAAAGTCAAAATTGTGACAAAACACTTATTTTATTTTTGAAATTTTTTTAAATTTTTTCATTTTTTTAAAATTTTTTTGTAGGAAAACGGGGTACGTGAGAACAACAGGAAAAAGTAGGTAAGATCATATCGAAGATATATTACCCCATACTAAAATTAAACATTGTCCTCAATGTTTCCTAGCCTAAGACTTAAAAACCCCATACTAGAACTCAAAAAGTTGAATGCATAATCCAAGCATGAAGAAAGTATTACAAAAATCTCAAGCAAGATAAATGTTAGACGATAATAATCTTAGGATATCGAATTTCCCCAAACTAATGGCAAGCAAAGGATAGGAAGCTCGAGTGAACCGGGACAAAACACCGAACACGAGAGTCTTCAAAAAATTTGGTTCAATCCTATAAAAAATCACAAGCACAAACAACAAGAATCAGAAGAGTACAAACCTCCTCACATCTCAATAGAAATAAGAAAGAAGATAGAAGGATAAGCATAGGGTGCCTCCCACGAAGCGCTTTGTTTTTGGTAACCGAGTCACATAGCTTGACTCGATCCCTGAATTCATTCGTCCTTGGGGATGAAACAAATGGAAAAACAAAACCATCAAAATTGCCTAAAATATCTAAGGTAATTAAAAATGGTAACTATGACACCTAACATGGTCTCATGAAGCTTAGAGCATGTGTTTCTACTTTATACAGTTCCTAAGGGGTTCTTGTTATGAGGCTTAACTACTACTACCCTAATTCTGCACCATAAGCATAGCAGTATTTAGTTAGCTGTATTAACATACTTCTGCCTAAAATGTAGTAAGGGTAACTTAGAGTCAGGCTAACTTGGTCTTCTAGCAGCCTTAATTAGTGTTCTATTTCTCCTCTCAGCAACACCATTTTGTGAGGGTTCTAGCTACACTAATTCACTCTTCATGCCTATCTGTATCACAAAATTCACTCATACTTCAATTTTTGTAACTCTGTTCTAATGTCACATCTGAATAAATCTTTACTTTCTTATCAACTAGATTTTCTATCTCAGTTATAAAGCTCTTAAGAATTCACTAGTCTCATCCTTAGATGCTAAAAATGAATAACCCAAAGTAAATCTGCTATTTCATCGGTGACAAACTAGACAATATTTCTTATTTCTTTATGCTGCTCACAAAATGTTGGACCAAACAAGTCCAGATTGCAACATAATAAAAAGGCTGAGTAATAGAGTTCTCCGAATCTTAGACTCTACAGAGGCTTTGTGTGCTTCCCTTTAAGGCAAAGCAACACAAGTTTGTTCATTTTCAAAAACTTTTTATAGGTAAAACCTCTACAAGATTTTCCTTAACAAGTTTATTACTAGTTTTAAAATTTTACATGACCTAGCCTCCTATGCCATAGCATTGATTCATTCAATTTGTTGGCATTTGCAAACAAGAGACAACTTAAACTCTCTTTAGGGAACCAATTATTCTTTCCATATCAACACTGTAATATTGTTCTTTCTAGGAACTTTAAGTAAAACCTAACTTTCATCAGCTAACTTAAAGTCAGGAGACAGAACAAAACATCCAGTGTCAGTAAAAAGAACATTGTTCTTTTTGTCACACATCTGTGAAACACTAAAAAGGTTAAACTAGACTCCTTGACAAAGTACTAATCCTCTAAAATCTAGCTTTTCTAGTTTTAAGAGTTCCTTTACTAGTAAATTTCCCTCCTTTGGCTCCTCCCCCAAAGGTAACATATCCTCCATCAAATTCCTTAAAGTCTGAGAGATAGGACATGTTCCCTGTCATGTGCCTTAAGCATCCACTGTCAACATAGCCTTGATCTTCTTTTTGTGGATGAACTGCTCTATACTTAAGAAATTGGTTTCCTTTGGGGACCCAAGCCATCACTGACTTGGATCTGCCTCGTGCATCAACATAATTATGTCTTTTCAAAGTAATTGATGCACTATTAAGTTTGGTAGGTCTCCAAACCCAACTTGTCGAAGCCTTAACAACATTAACCTGGTTTTCCCTCACAGCATTAACTACTTAAATTTAGCCTACTAGTATTAACTGCTTTTTGCCTAGCAGTATAAAATTTACCCTTAGCAGTATTAACTTTTTGGTTAGAATTTTTGTTAGTTAATGTTGTTCTTGTTTGATAGGGCCTCTTTACAGTTGATTGTGCTGATTTAGAAAAGTGTGACATTGGTCTAGCACTATAAACTGTAGTTTTGGGATGAGAAGTATTAACAGGCCTAACAATATTAAGTGATTTAGGCCAGATTTCTTTTTAAAACATGTCTCTTGGATCCATGTTCTTTGTGAGCACTAGGGTGGTGTCTTTTTAGCATTATAATTGTAATACACTCCTTGATATAACTATTCCCAATACCCAACCCTTTCCCTTTGATGGTAATGCATGTGTGAGCCTGCACATGGTCAAAAACTTCCATAGACAAAACAGCTTTATTGTACATCAACAAGTCAACTTCCTAGCTGTTGAGACTTCTGTTTATTCTAGTTTCTGTTTATTTCCCAAGGACTTTGTGACTTGTACATTTCAACATACTTACTGGTTTCCTAACTGGTTTTTCTTGTTGTTTAGGTCTAACAAATTCTATCTTAGCAACAGTAGAAAAAATAGTTTTCTTATACCAACTTATATTATCACCAACTTCTCAAACAATTAGGGCATAGGAGATTCCTAACCTCATTAGAATATCTTTACTAACATCTTACTAGTATTAGGTCCCTAGCCTTCAAATCAGGATGTTGGGGAACTCTTAGACCAGAGTTGACAAATCAAACTTTAAGGTAAAAATAACCCTGTTGGGGAGGTGGGAATCAGATTATAGGCTTACAAACCCCACAACACTTTCTACTTTTATTGTTACCTGACTCCTATTAATTTGTCTAGACTCTTAGAAGCATTATCAAAATTTTCAATTTTTAAGTTGATTGCTTTCTTTTGTCTTGCTTAAGCTTTTCTTACTCACTTTGAAGCTACTAATTTCTGTGTCTTTATATGAGATATATCTTTTATGGACAGCAAGTTGCTTACAAAAAAAACCTCATCTTTTTGTAAAGGACAAGTTGCTCTTTTACAGATGTAACCCTCTTTTATAAAGTTTGTAAAATTGAAACTCAGTTTTGTTTAAACTCTATTCTTATATATTCAAGTTAAGTTTTAGAGTTTCAAAAGCTTTTTTAACAAGTTTTTGAACTAGTTTTGTCATTTATATACCTCAAAGTCTAAAAAAGATATAAGAGCCAAGTTGTGTAGGGATTTCATCCATCTGCCATTTGCTCAGTAAAACCAGCTTCCATCAATAGCACATGGCTTTGGAAGATGTTTCTTCCACACTTTACAGTTCTTTTAGTGTTATCTTGATTCCTGTTTCCTGCTTATCTTGTTCCTAGGTCCTCTGCATTCCCTTGCAAAGTTGACCCATCTTGTGGCTTAGTTGAAACACACCACCTGTGTGGATTTGTCATATCCTAGACAATTCTATTTGGTGTCACTTCCTTTTAATAGTGATCGTTCTACCAGTTTCCTGGATAAAACACCTTCGTGTCTCATGCTCTAGCAATGCTAACTGCATTCAATCTATTCTTCTCATGTTATCTTGCATAAGGATTTGTTTAGGGTTCCTCATATTAAAGTTAAGACCCGAATGGTTGTCTGACCAAAAATGCTAAATAGTGTTCATCACTTAAGTTAGCAGTGCTAACTTGAGTATAAGCAGTGCTATCTTGAGTGCTAGCAGGTGACTTGGGTGTTTAGCAGTACTAAAACTCTCATAAGCAGTATTAACTTCATTAGTACTGCTAGTGGATGACATAAAAGCCATCATTCTAAGAACTTGAGCTTGAGCTTGAGCTTGCAGTTCCTTTAACCTCTTGTTCAACAATCTTGAAATTGTTGTAGAGATCATCAAAGCTTATTGTGTCTAGATCAGGTTTATTTCTCCAGACCACAACATGAGTATTCCATCAGAGGAGTACTGCTTAAAATTTTCAAATTGAGGCATCTTGCTTGTGAAATATTTTCACTAGATAGCTGCTGTCTTACAATCTTTCCTGAAGCTGTTAAAAATAGAGTCAAGAGACTTTGTGCTTGGATCACTAAAGTTCTCATACATTTGCTTTAGAAGAGTCTTTTGAGTCTTCTTTGTGGCTTCATTACCACCAAATCCTGTTTGTATAGCGAAAAACAAAGTCTGAGCATCCTTGTATTGATTAATGGTCATTAGATGTTCATTAAGAAGTGCCATCAGTAACATACTTCTTGCCTTAAACATCTATTCTTTTTTGAGCATTTTTCTTCAGTAGTGACACATGTCATAAAAATAACTAACTTTACTAGTTAGTTAACTCCCGTGTAACCCTTGATTACTCTCATTTTTAGAGTAAAATCCCCTAGAACAACCTGTTGAGCCATTCCTTTCTTTTTGTACACCATATTATATGTTTCGTTACACCTTTGCACCTTAGCCTACCATGTAGATTAAGCCTAGTTATCTATGTTGCTAGTTGCTTTCGTGTAAAGTCTTGTATTTCCTGTGTCAAAGTAAAAAATTTCTATCTCTGTAATGGTCGGGAAATTGCACAATGCAATGGGAAATATGTAGCTCGTAAGTTTTGCTACTTTTCGCTATTATGAATTATGTCCGATGAAGAAGTACTACAAGGAAAAGATTATCCGGATAAATTTTGAAAGTGAAGACGGTGGAATCAAACCGAGGTTTATTATGTATTATGAAAAAAAAGCAAAAAAAAGAGAAGGAAGAAAAATAGTCGTTTCAAAAAGAAGTTTATACCGAAGGAATCACTTAGAAGGATCGATTATTCGTTGATACGTTACAAAAATCAACGATGTTAAGTTTTGTAAAAAGTGGCCGATATCACCACTTGTGTAAAAGTATGTAAAGAGCGGGATGTAAGGGAAGTTGACCGTTATGGGAACGTCAACTTTGGTTGTCTTTGTCATTTCTGTGATCGAGGCGTCTGTCTATATATTCGAGTCTTTGTCATGGAACGGTCGGGGGAAAGTTACTAGCAACCGCACCTTATTTGTTGGCTTAATCTATTTGTTTTGTGAATTTTATTTAACAACCATTTTACTTCCCTTTCCTAGCAACTAACCTTAGTGTCTACTCGAACGAGGACTTGTTCGAGCATGCATGTCTATTCCGTCGTTACGGCCATGTATGCATGTCTCAGCTGCCTTGTTGGATGACGACTTTTGGTGAAAGTTAGAAGGTCCCTACCCTATATCATTCTTCATCCTAACCGCTGGTTAAACACGAACAGGGATGTGTTCGGATTGTATATGTCTATTCCGTCGTTACGGCCGTGTATATACGATACAGCTGCCTTGTTGGTGTGGTACTTATGGTGAAAGACTGTTGAATGATCAACCGTAAGCCTTCTTAACCTAATTTAGCTTTTGACTTGTTCTTCCTTAGCTTTAGCGGTGGAGATGTGTATCCTTGCCAAGCTTATGATACGAAACTAATCACGACCGAGCAATTGAGCGTACTACTTAAATGTTGCACCCTAGATTAGTTGAGTGATCTGAGTGTTTTCATTTCCATATTTCGTGAGGAGCTTGGTTATGTACAGGTGATTAGGACAAAACGATGCTTAAACGGAAAATCCTTAACTTCGGTTCGGGACACATTTTCATAAACTAAACTTTTTTCTAAAGTCTACTTGAGGACAAGTAGGATTCAAGTGGGGGGATATTTGATGACATCAAATAACGTCACTTTATTATATCATTTATCCCATCTATTTTGCCCACTTTTATATAATTATTGCATTATTTGGTACTTAATTGCTTTAAAGTTGATAAATGCAGTAATTCAGGAGTGTTTTGTGAAGATAAGCTAAAAGGCGCATAAATTGGAGCTAAAACGAAGACATTTGAAGATTTCTGAAAATTCACCAATACGCCGTATCCAACTAAAGAGATACGGCGTATCAGCGCCAAGACTTCACAAGAAAATGCGTTTGACCAATTCCCAATACGGCGTATCCATGCTATCTACATACGCCGTATCCATGAAGATAACTATTCGAAGATACAATAAATCAAGTAAATTGGGAATGATATCAAAGATTTATTACGAACGTAGCGCGCACTCTAAGGAATCCAGCCCAATACGCCGTATCGACCTATCTGGATACGGCGTATCGAGTATTTTTCAGCAACTATAAATAGAAGACTCAAAAATGAGTTTTTAGTGTGCAATATCATATTCTTTATACCATACTCACTAGAGACGAATTTTAGAAGAGAAGATCAGCCATAAAGGTCAAGCATTAATCACAAATCCATAAAAGACATAGTGTAATTTTTACTCTCTTAATCGTTCGATTTCAGTTGTTTGATTACGCTTGTATAATTATAATGGTTGTGGGCTAATACCCGTGGGTATTAGCCATCTTAATGAAAGTTCAATGTTTGGTTTGTTTTAAAATTGATTTCTTAATTTATCGTTGATTGTTTAATTATGTTTATCACCTCATACTTGTTTATGTGTTTGAATATGCGACCTATCATTCAACTGGGTCTAGTGTTACGGACCAAGTAATCTAGATATCAGGATAGCTCTCCATATTATGTTTTATATTACTGGACCAATAGGATCACAAATAACGTTCTGTCTTTATCTTTTGATTATGAGCTTAGTTGGACCGGTAGGTTACCTGTTTATGTTTCAACAATCATGCTCTTAATTAACTGATAAAGATTGGAATAGTGGATTACCAGTATATAAAACACCTTCAAATAATAAGTGGGTAAAATCCCGTTGGGCTAGAGTTTTAACAGGATCACCACTGCTTTAATTCTCTAAAATAGATTATAATTAAACTAAAGGATGCTTTATGCGGATGCATTAATTGTGAACGGATTAATTGTGTCTAGGTCTTAGGATGATGTCCCGCCTAAGTCTTAAGAATGATATGCTGCTTTGGGATAAGTAAATCATTGCACTAAAACAAACAAACCAGCATTGAACCGGATTTAATATGGCTAATACAGTTTTCTATCATTTGGCTTGTACCACTTTTTTATCTTCTAATTTTCATCTTTTGTGTTTATTTTGTATTGAATTGGTATTTTTCATCATCAAACCTATGCCAGTCTCTCAGGCTGAATCACCCATTTCATTAGACAACGTACATAGCATAGGTTTAACCAGTAAATAGACTAATTAAAATACTGATAGAATATAGGATTAAATTTCCACTCTTAGTGTTCGACACCCTACTTACCGCGAACTCCATCTTGACCGGGTACACTGCTCGTTAAAGTGTTGTTTTAGGTTTGTCGGCTAAATATAAATGTAAAACTTGATAATCAAATAACTGACCCTACACGACAGCACATCACGGGGTAATGGTGGAATTGAGGGTCAAGGTAGACAAGTAGGTGGTCAAGGTACTGAGGTTAATGGTGGTGTTGACGGAGTCCCTGACTTCTCCACTATCATTGCACAACATTTGAAAAACTTACTTCCCTCTATCTTAGCCGAGGTAGGTAGCCAAGGTAGCGATCAGGGGAATGGTAGGAATCAAAACAGTGATGCCGTAAATGACAACATCCAGGGTGATGTTAGGAATGTCATTGAGAACAACGACCTTAGGGGTTGTACCTATAAGGAGTTCTTAGCTTGTAACCCAAAAGAGTATGATGGTAAGGGAGGTGCTATAGTGTATATTCGTTGGATTGAGAAGATGGAATCAGTTTAGGATATAAGTGGGTGTAAGGATAATCAGAAAGTGAAGTACACTGCTGGATTATTTATTGGTAAGGCTCTTACGTAGTGGAACTCTCAGATCCACACACGAGGACGAGAAGTCGCTATAGGTATGTCATGGGAAGACTTTAAGACCTTGACTAGGGAGGAATTTTGCCTGAGTAATAAGATGCAAAAGTTAGAAACTGTGTTGTGGTATCACGCCATGCTCGGGGCTGGCCATGCTGCGTATACTAATAGATTCCATGAGTTGGCTAGGTTAGTTCCTCACTTAGTTACCCCTGAGAGGAAAAGGGTTGAGAGGTATATTTATGGCCTTGCTCTACAAATCCGAGGGATGGTGTAAGCAACAGAGCCATCGACCTTCCAAAAGGCTGTGCAAAGCATACTGACTGATGAAGCCCTTAGGAATGGGTCAATGAAAAAGAACCATGAGAAGCGAGGAAATAGGGGAGATCCTAGTAAGGATAGGAATGGAAAGGAGGATAACAAGAGAACTAGGACTGGGAATGCTTTTGCTACAACCACAGACCCTGTTAGGAGAGAGAACACATGTATGGCACCCAAGTGTACCACCTGTAACTTTCATCATCCACCTGAGACACCCTATCGCACTTGTTTCAACAGTAACCGCCCAGGACACTTTGCTAAGGATTGTAGAGTGGTGCCTAGGAATGTGAACCCCATCAATGCTAGAAATCCAACTGCTAGGATCTGTTATGAGTGTGGTAGTACCAATCATTTCAAGGCAACATGTCCTAGGTTGAATCAGGCTCAAAGGCCAGGGGAAATCATCATAACCAAGTCGTGGCTGTTAATGAGGGTCAGGGTCATAGGAACAATGGTAACCAGGCACGTGGAAGGACATTTATGTTGGGAGCAGAGGAGGCTCGCTAGGACCCGAACATCATGACGTGTACGTTCACTTTAAACAACCATTATGCCATAACTTTATTTGACTCTGGTACCGACTATAGTTTTGTTTCTACTACTTTCATACCTTTGTTAGGCATAGAGCCTAGTGCTTTAAGGTTTAGTTATGAGATTGAGATAGTTAACGGGTAGCTAGTAGAAATCGATAAGGTCATTAAGGGATACAAACTATAAATAGAAGGTCACGTGTTTGATATAAATTTGATACTGTTTGGAAGCGGGAGTTTCGAGGCAATCATAGGCATGGATTGGTTGTCTGACCATAAGGCTGAGATAATCTATCACGAGAAGGTATTTAGAATACCACTACTGAACAACAAAGTACTTAGAGTTATAGGAGAAAGATCATAGGATAAAATGACGCATGTTATCAGTGTTAAGGCCAAGGAACAAAAACAAGAGGAGATTGTTGTAGTTAGAGACTTTCCCGAGGTATTTCTGGATGACCTATCAGGATTATCACCTATTCAAGAAATCGAGTTTCGGATTAAGTTAGTCCCTGGAGCAATACGAGTCACGAAATCTCCCTACCGATTGGCACCTTCTAAAATGAAGGAGTTGTCAGGTCAACTCAAGGAACTCCAGGACAAAGGTTTCATTCGACCAAGCTCATCGCCTTGGAGAGCACCGGTATTATTTGTTAAGAAGAAGGATGGATCCTTTAGAATGTGTATTGATTATAGAGAGTTGAATAAGTTGACCATTAAGAATCGTTATCCACTCCCTAGGATAGACGACCTATTTGATCAGTTGCAAGGATCGCAATACTTCTCTAAGATAGATCTTAGGTCCGGTTACCATCAGTTGAGAGTGCATGAGGCTGACATTCCAAAGACCGCGTTTAGAACTCGTTATGGACATTTCGAGTTCACCGTAATGCCCTTTGGTCTGACTAACGCACCAGCGGTATTTATGGATCTGATGAACCGAGTATGTAGGCCTTAACTAGATAAGTTTATGATAGTTTTCATTGATGACATCTTGATTTACTCTACGACCCGGGAAGAGCATGAAGTGCACTTAGGGTTAGTCTTAGAATTGCTCAAAGAGAGAAACTATATGCTAAGTTTTCTAAGTGTGAATTTTGGTTACGAGAAGTGCAGTTTCTTGGACATGTGATTAATGGAGATGGTATTCATGTAGACCCTAGTAAGATTGAAGATGTAAAGAATTAGGAAGCCCCTAGACCTCCGTCTAAAGTTTGTTCATTCTTAGGATTGGCAAGGTGTTGATCCCAACTTAAGATCGATTCCTTAGCTTATAAAGGTTAAGTTACTTTGGATAAATCCAAAACAACTATGGTAGAAACTTTGTGAATACTAAAGAGTATGCGGAATCTACTCTTTAATACTTAGAAGAAAATTAATGAAACAATAAACTGTGTGAACAATGATATTACTGAAAAGCTCCAATATTATTATTATCAATAATACGAGTACTCTGTGTAGTACTAGGGTTTACAACCTTGAAGCTATATATCAAAACGTATATCTAGCACCATAACCTAGGATCTCCTTTTATACACTAAGGAGTCCTTTACAAGATAACTACAAATCTTCTATAATTCTAATCTTATACGTATCTTTCTAACTTTTTAAGATATACACTGAATAAGTCAATACAAATCACTTGACACGTCTTTATCACTTTAGCAGTCTTAAGTTAGTACTGGCAGTACTAACTTACTCTAGCAGTACTAACTAGTTAGTACTGGTAGTTGTAATTTGAGCAGTACTAACTCTTGGCTTGGTAGTACTAAGTATGAAGACTTTTAATTCCCAACAATCCTCCCCTAAACTTGTGATTTACCTCCAAATCATAAAGTTTCTTAAATTAAACCTTGTTCTCTGAGAGGATTCTTCCAAACACTTCATCTTCTTGGTCTTTCAACCTGCATGAATATCTTCTTAAGAACTTCTCTGGACATCTCATTATCTTGATCCACCAAGAGCTTTGCAACCAGCATCAATGTAAGAGTTCCCCTTGACAATGGATACTCCTTCTCTACTAGCATGTAGATGTCTATTCCCTTCTCTGTAGACACATGATGCACTCCACATGAATCATATAGCTTCCAAGTTATATCATGAATATGCTTTTGAAGCTTCCATAACTCATCATCTGTATCTGGCTTAAATAATCTCTTCAACTCAACCCATAACTCTCTTTCTTTGTCAATTGTTGGTTCTGTTGAATTGAACTTCTCTTTAACCAGACTCCACAGCATCACTAAGTCATCCCTGTCAAAGGATTTTAGCATATCATTAAAGAAGTGATGTACCTCAGTATGATTTCCAACTCTAATGATCTTCTAGTACTTCCTAGTACCTTTAGTGTAAATCTCCTAGTCAATTAGTGGATACTTAGTTTGTAAGGCTTCAACATTCATCCCTTTATCTGGAACTATTATCATCATTTGTTGTAGCTCTTCTTGTGACAGTTCATCAACTTCTTTATCTTTTGGTTCTTCAGCAAGTTTTGAGCTTTCACCAGTCTTTTCCCTCTTTAGAACTTTCTTGATTATAAGTTACTTTCTTCTGCAACCTTTTGAATACTTTTCAGGCTGCATAGCTCAGGATACTGCTCTGTCAACTTCAACTCTCTATTTGTACGAAAAGTGTTTACATTCCTCTGTTGTTTCAAACAAAGTCGTTATATCCTTCATGGAATAACTCTCAAATCTGATGCAGTGTATAACCTACCTTGTTCTTGATATAATTAGATATATTAGGTCCTCTGTTGACGCCATGTAAGGGTGGCATGTGTTCATCTTTCTTCAGCGATTTGTGCAGCAAAATATATCTTTCTTTTCACTTGCTTGTAACTCTCTCTGTACTAATCTTCATCAGCTTAAAATCTTGCTTGTATGTCTTCTATTCTTCAAACATTAAAAGAGCTAGTGTTCATGTGCCCTAACAATCCTCTGCCTCTCTTCTTCCTCAAGTTCAGCTTGCAATCTCACAGCTGCTTCAAAATCAAGTCTTTCTTGTTCTTGCTGCAACTTTGTCTTGGTCTGTACAGTTTTAGATTCCGCCATTTTACCTTTACCTTTATCTTTGACTGCACTCTTCCTGATATACACCATTGTCTCAGCCATAGTATTGTCATTAGTAGTAGAAACTTTAGCATTTCTTGTAAGATTGACAGTACTAACAGCAATACTAACAGTAGTAACTGTTACACCAGCAGTAGAAACTGGCTCAGCAGTAGAAACTTCCTTATCATGCCCATACCTCCCCTGAATCTCTGCATCATGTATTACCAATGAAATGCCAGGATCTTGATCAATTGCAGCTATCTTCCTCCCATGTTTGGAAGGATCCTCCAAATCATCTTCATCATCAAAGACAACAATTCTTACCCTTCGTCTAGCTTGGCTGGACTTAGCTGTTTTCTACAACTTTTTCACCTTCTTGATAAGCCTAGTATAAGCAGCACCGTATATTTGCTTGGTCTGCTTCAAGTTTGTCTCCAAGCTCTCCACTTTCTTTGAAAATGTTGTATAGAAAACCATCAATTTTTGTTGTGTCATACTGCCCTCATCACTTCCAAGTGTGTTAACTCTTGGGAGAGGTGAATCATGGGGCATGGTAGGGATGATGCATAAACTTTTATATACGTATAATAATATAAGTATAGAAAATTACCAAACTACCCTTGAGGACAAAAGTAGTAAGGTAAATTCTCACAATTATATATAATAATACGTATATTTACCGGTAAGTGATTACCAAGTCGTATTCCTCGAAGATGTATGAAATTGAGACCACGTTTGTTATTTGGACAATGATTTGAATTGGTTCGAAGATGATTTGTTTTCAAAAATCCTAAAAGTGAGCAAATTAAAAGACAATTAAACCTAACTTTGATAACGAGAAATTAAACTTTAACTAAAAACACAAAACGGGAACCCTAAACGGTGATTAAAAACCCTAAATTTCCAAAATTAAACCTAAAATGAATTTTTTGCTTTTAATAGACTCTAATTGACTAAAAAGTAAGTTTAAAGAGAACTAGAACAAAAACGGAGTTAAATTGAGTTTAAAAACACGAAAAACGTGAAGGGAAACAAATCCCGTTCTTTAAAAATTGAAATTTTGCAATTTTAATCCTACGGAAGCAAAACTAATTTTCCTAGAAACTATATGATAAAAGAAAATTTTCTAAAAAGAATTATATTTTTTGATTATTTTTCTATTTGTTATGAATTTTTAAAGTTTTTAATAAAAATAAATGTTTAAAAATACTAAACTAATTATAAAAATTCTGAAAAAATTATAGAAAGTAGCTTGAACTAAGAGGAATCTAGGAAAAAATTCGCTCGGAAACACAGGCTTTTTTTTTAAAAATTCGAATAAGCAGTGACAATAAGCTAAAACAAACTTTTATACTAATGTCTGAAAATGTATATAAAAAGATTAGATAATGCAAAGTAATAACGGATGAGCTAGTGTAGCGTGATGGTTGTGTGTGTGGGGGATAAAACACTTGGTGAGGGTGGTAGAGGTCCCGGGTTCGAGCCTTGCTCACCCGAGGCTTCCCACTTTCCCAAGTGTTTTAATTTTTTCCATTTTTATAACTTTTTAAAACCCTTAAAAATAAGCAACTTTTGTAAAATAACCTTTTTCATAAACCTAAAATAAGCCCACAAATAAGCAGTTAAAGACAGATATCCTAAAAACTATACCACTAAAAAAAACTAACTGTTTGGGCAATTTAAGCACTAAGAAGCAAATAAAAACTTAAATAAAGCCGAGACAAACAATCAGCTATGTCTAATAAGCAATTAAGAACAAAATAAGCACAAATTGATAAAGCCATAAGTGAAAAATCAAAATAGTCTTATGATAAACCTTAAATACACTAAAACAGCCTCTGAGGCAAATTAGAGCTTAAAATTTAAGTTGCCAAATCAGGTTTTTAAGCAATAAAATATCTTGTACCTACTTAAAGCTTATCCTACAAGCTACACAAATCTTCTTTTGAAAAGAACTTTGAAAACATTTGCCTTATTGAAAAAGCACTTTGAAAACAGACCACTCATTCAGAACATACTAAATTACTTTAAGTTTTGAAAATGAAAAATGCTTAATTTAAAGGCTAAAAACAGATAACTAAATAAGCTACATTTAAAAAAATAAGTTGAATCAGATTGACACTGACCTTAGATTTATAAGCATACTAAAAATCAAAATCTAAGATTTACTTTTACTATCTGAAAATTAGACTTGAAAAAGACTTTTTGTCTTTTTAACATGCTGTGGTGCAGTTTGCACTTGAGTGAACAAAATCTTAAAACCTTTGATGCAGACTTAAAACACTAATTTTAATACTCATTAAACACACAACTAAGAGCAAATAAGGTCATGTTAATTACTAGAATCAATTAAAACTAGGTAATGCAAAAGAGGCTTAACAGACTTGGACTTTTATTAATCTAACTTATGAAAACTCACTTAACTCTAACCTAGCTTATAAATCTAGCATAAACTGACTTAGATGAAAGATTAAAACCAAAATCCTGAGACCAAATGGTCACTAGCAGTACTAACTTGTGGTTAGTACTGCTTTGCCAAACACCCCTTTAAACTCTTTCAAATTCATTTAAGCTTATGAAATTTAAATCTAATGAATAAAACTTGATTACCAGATAACAAAAAACTATTAATAGTCCTTATGAGCTTATACCAACAATCAAATAAGCCAGAATCATTAAGCTACTAGTTATGCTAATATTTTTAGATTTTTATTGATTTATGAGACAATATGAAGAAAACTATGATCTAGACTATTAAAGCTAAAAACAGATAATCAAACTTCACTAATAAGACATAATAAGCAATTATAAGCACAAATAAGCAAGTAAATAAGCAGATTAAGCAGATTCAAACTATGAAATTAAAGACAGAAAAGATAAATGAGAACTTACAAATGCCTTTGCGAAACAAAGGCTTAGTTTGCTCAAAGAGCTGTCAATAAGCTCTAGCTTATCACAAGGATAAGCTAGTAAAGTCCAATAAGCTCTTCCAGAGTAAGCTTGTCATCCAAGCAACCAAAATCCTTATTAAGCATAGGTATTAAGCTGATTTTGATTGTTTAAGTAGATTAATGATTAACTTGAGCTTAATCTAAGCTTAGAGACTTAGAGAGCTGAGATGAGCTTATAAGAGTAGCTTGTGAAACAGTTGAACAAAAGCTTTTGAGATATATAAAAGCTTAATAAGTAACAACAGATTTTGCACATTAAAACTAAAAATTTCATTAACTCAAAGCTGATTACAATACTTTGGAAATAAAGATTACAATAAGCTGAAAAACTGAATTTTAAAATTACATTAGCTAAAACTAAATTAAGCTACTATTAAAAGCTGGAAAAAGAAGATGATGTGTGTGAGGCTTCCTCTCTATTTATAGCCTTGGAGTGAAGCTTTTAGGAGTTTAGCCCGCTCCTCTTATCTATGATCTTAGCCCTTAAATCTATGTAATCATTGGATCCTAATTCTCATTCGTTGGATTGATAAGTGAGCACACGGATTGCCAACGTGGCATTCCGTATGTCAGACCTTGTGTGTTTCTTTTGCACTAGATTTAGTGTAAAAATCCAATCATTGGTGTGCTTCTTTCAATGCCCACGTGTCCTCCTTGTCTCATTTTTGACCAATAAGAGCCTCAAGTGACGTTTCCTTCTGCCAGCTTGACCCTTGGTGCTTGAATCATTAAGCCATGCTGTTAATTTAAATTAACCCCTTGTTTTGACTTGGGTTAAACGCGAAGACGATGATAAATAGTAAATTCATTTACGCGCCTATTTTTAACTGTTAGATGGGGGGTTTGACTCGGGGTTTTGGGCCGTTGACCTGGGCTTTTTATAAAAAGAAATGGGATTGGGCCGGGTTTGTTTTTGGGTTAATATAAGGAATAACGACCGTTATCTTTTTATATTTAAAGAGATAATGAAGTTAGGTCTTTAGGGGTTTTTTATGTAAAATGGTTTTACTTAAGGGAATGTTTTGGTAATTTTTGAGGTTTTGTCTTCTTGTGGTTGACAAGTTGACCAAGTTTGACTTTGAGTTGACTATTTGCTAGGAACTTCAGCAATCAAACTCCCGGCTCTTGTGCACTCTTTTCTGTTCTCGTGTCTGTGTTTGTCCGATTTTGGACGTTTTCTTGTGTTATTTGTAATATCCGTACCTACACAATCACAAAGACAAAACAAGCAATATACAAGCATTTTATGCACAATTTTATCTTTTTAGGGACATTCTTGATATAGAAAGGATATGTTATTTCTCACATATCAAAATTCCCCAAACTAAGCGATTGTGTGTCCTCGCGCAATTTAATATGCTTTAAAACCGAATACTTCAAAACTTCCCCAAACTAAATCTTTGCAAAGTAGCAAAGACTTTTGTGGAGAGATTTAAGAAATCACAAGTTATAAAATACCTCATTTTCCCATTTTTCAAAACCTTTTCATTTTTTTTAAATGAACTTAGAATATTTCGACTTTCGTTATTTCCATAACTGTTAGGGATCATTAAACAAGATGCATTTCGATTCGAGAATGCCCCAAAAAGGATAAATTCATCGTCCTCGACTTTTCACTTGCTCCAAACCAAGTTTAAAACGATGAATGCACGGCTTAAATATCAATTGAAGATGCTAACACTACTCATATTTGCAACTTGTGAACTTTTCACTCCCGACAATTATTATATCTTTAAGGTGATTGTGCTATTTTGAATTTCTAACATGGAACAATTTTGCAAAATACTATGTTTTACGTTCCTCCCAAGAATAATGAGTTTGAAGGCGAGATCATCCCATATAGCAACTTTCGTCTCGTCACATCCCAACCTTGCGGCTAAGTGACCAGGCTTTTGACACCCCACAGAGACTAGTATCGGGACTCACGGACCTTAGATTTCAAAATCTCTCAGGTTTCCCGTATATACATAGCTTATAAAATAGAATAGTCAAAGTTCAAAAGCATATTTGAATTTAACAAAAAGAAATCTATTTATTAATTCAAACTTAATATTTATGTAGTTTATATCCTTCAACCTTTTAGAAGGCTGCAACATCGGTTGTGAGCCGGCAAGATGCAACAAACTTTTATTAGTCTCGGATTTTTATTCTTACTATGGGCTTTCTTTAGAAGACTACCACATCGGTTGTGAGCCGGCAAGAGGTAGTAAACTTTTATCAGCCCACAATTTATGTTTATATATATATATATATTCTAGATTATATATTAATATATATATTATATTATTATTTATTTATATATATATATTAGATTTATATAAAGGACTTCTTTTTGAAAAATTCGAGTATAAGTTTGAAACTACGGACTAAAATTTTTGCTATATATTAAATAAAAATTGTTGATTAAGTTTAATCTCCAAAATATACCAGCACGTAGATTATCCGGTTAAGAGCTTATGGGAGGAAAAGCCTACGAAATTACATACATGAGCTCTTATGATTTCCATACTATCTTTGTTTAGATCTACTCTACTTAACTCTCTCATTTTTTGTCTTCGCGAATTTCTGCGAACGCTTAGCCTAAAAGTTAAGAAACAAGCAGCTCAACACGCTCGATCGGGTCAAAATTTACTCTTATTTTACCCAGCAGGAAAGTCAAAATTGTGACAAAAACACTTATTTTATTTTTGAAAACTTTTTAAATTTTTTCATTTTTTTGAAATTTTGGTGGGAAAACGGGGTACGTGAGAACAACGGGCAAAAGTAAGTAAGATTATATCGAAGATATACTACCCCATACTAAAATTAAACATTGTCCTCAATGTTTCCTAAGCTAAGGCTTAAAAACCCCATACTAGAACTCAAAAAGTCTAATGCATAACCCATACATGAAGAAAGTATCACAAAAATCTTTAGCCGTTTATTAAGTGTGCTATAAGATAAATGTTAGTCGATAATAATCTTCAGGATATCGGATTTCCCCAAACTAATGGCAAGCAAAGGCTAGGAAGATCGAGTGAACCGGGACAAAACACCGAACACGAGAGTCTTCAGAAAATTTTGGGTTAATCCTGCAAAAATCACAAGCACAAACAACAACAAGAATCGGAAGAGTACAAGCCTCCTCACATCACAATAGAAATAAGAAAGAAGATAGAAGGATAAGCATGGGGTGCCTCCCACGAAGCGCTTTGTTTTTGGTAACCGAGTCACATAGCTTGACTCGATCCCCGAATTCATTCGTCCTTGGAGAGAGTGTGGAGATCTTGGACTACCTTGGGTGGTAAGTCCCCTCCGAAGTAATGCTTCACACGATGACCATTCACCTTAAAGTTCGGACCATCAGGTTGAGATAACTCAATTGTTCCGTATGGAAAAACTTTGGTGATGGTGAAAGGTCCTGACCAACGAGTTTTAAGCTTTCCGGAGAATATCTTTAGACGAGAGTTGAAGAGTAAAACTCGATCACCAACATTGAAAATGCGGTTTTTGATCTTTGAGTCATGAAGCTTCTTCGTCCTCTCTTTATAAATCAAAGAATTCCCGTAAGCTTGATCACGAAGTTCATTAAGTTCATTAAGTTGAAGCTTTCGGTGATCACCCATGGTTTTAAGATTGAAATTATCATGTTTCAAAGACCGATATGCTTTATGCTCTAACTCGATAGGTAAATGGCAAGACTTTCCGTACACTAACTTGTAAGGCGTACAACCAATTGGTGTCTTAAAAGCAGTACAAAATGCCCACAAAGCGTCATCTAGTTTGTCGAACCATGAGGCACGGTTTTCTCCAACCGTCCTTTCTACAATACGTTTCAAACCACGATTGGACACCTCAACTTGACCACTCGTTTGAGGGTGATAAGCGATAGCTAAACGATGAGTGACCCCATACTTAGACATTACTTTAGCAAACTGATCATTGTAAAAATGTGTCCCACGATCGCTTATAATAGCTCTAGGTGTTCCGAATCGCGCAAAAAGAGACTTCAAAAACTTAACTACAACTCTAGCATCATTTGTGGGGAGCGCCTTTGCTTCAACCCATTTTGAAAGATAATCAACGGCTACGAGGATGTATTTATTCCCACGTGAAGACGAAAATGGTCCCATGAAATCAATACCCCATACATTGAAGATTTCACAAACTTCGATAGCGTTTTGAGGCATCTCATCTCGTTGTGAAATTTTGCCTTGTCTTTGACACGTATCACAAGATTTGATCATTGAATGGATTCGATATATGGTTAGTCCAAAAGGAACCCGGCATACAAATTACTGTTTCGAATGACGGTGAGACGCTCCTATGATAGGCCCCCGGTGGGTTCCTTCATGACAAGCTTTGAGGATTTTCAGAGCTTCTTGCCCACGCACACACCTTGTTGAAGATTTGTATCCGTAAAAGTACGTAATAAGTAGGACCGTGGTTCGTCCCGAAATAATTGTTACGTCCGTGAAAAACTTTCTTTCTTTTGTTGAGTGATTGTATTTCCTGTTGATTCGATTAAATATTCCCTCGCATGGAAATTTCGCAATACCATGGGGTACCTTTCACTGTTTATATCTCCGTAGTGTCCTTCTAAAGGAAAATGTTCATTTATTTTCCTCTGCTTTTCTTATCACACTTCCTTATGAGGGATTCTCTACGTCCTAGATAAATGATACCGCCGCATGTTCTCACTTCCTTTTTAGCAGCGTATGGTGATATCAAATTCTTATTGGTGGTATAGAACCATCTGGGAGCAACCTTCGGCTTAAGCGTCTTGTTTGGTTGATATGGTACTTAAAGGCACCGTGGTGATCCGTAACGGGAAAGGTTTTCAAGGGATTTTTTTTAAGTTCTTTTATTTTAGAAGGTATTAGTATTTTAATTCTTTTATTATATCGTGTTTTGTATGTGTCTTAGTAATCTTTTTTTCTCTTAGTTTAATGATATGTATTAACTGTTTTTTTATGAATGTTTAGGAGTAAATACAATCTGGTTGTTTTTCTTAAAATAACAACATTATAACTTCTATTATTCTTATCTTCTATAATTAAAATTCGTCACTTATCAAATATTATGCATTAAAATTAATTAATAATTTTCACAAAATTCAAATTAATAAATTTTATTTTACATCAATTAATTAATATTAACGTTAATTAATTTTATTTTTAAAAATATTGACTAAAATCATACTATTATTTATTTTATACTTAAAAACTACAATTTATTTTAAAAACATACACTCCTATATGCTAGTTATCTATGATAAGAACAAGATATATGGCCGAGGGAAACTTTTCAAAAGCATATACAACGGCATGCATTTCCTTTTTTGTGGTAGTGCATAATGAATTTGAGGCCTAGATTTCAGTCAGTTGAATCTCCCAACCAGACAAAAATCCCATAAACACTAACACTTTGTACGACTAAAATATACGCACCATGCGATATCAATTGCATCTCTACATGAGTTTGAAATGAAGTGTTCCTATTCAGTACCCCTAGCTAATGGAGCTTCTGATCCGAACCCCACCCTAAATTTCAGGGTATAAAAAGCATCAATACAATCTTAGCAAAATAACAAACTGATAATACTTTTCTAATAATGTGAGTCATTGGTCTAGTTATTTTGGGAAAATCTTGGGAGTCTTTATAACGTTCTTATAAAATTCCTGGCAAGGGACTCTAGGAAACTCCCAAAACCCACTATTTACGGTTCGTCGGATGAGGAAAGCTTTGCGATAACATAAACTTTTAGCATGATTTCGACATCAGATTCGGGACTTGAAAATTTGAGGGCACTAACACAATCCTTCTTTACAACATATATTTGGCACTTCTCCCAAAATTAAGAATCTAAATTAGTTTGTGTCTACACAGTCTTTAGCATATTTTCTAAATTGGAGGGTCGCACGACTTCAAAAACGTATCCCCAAAAACCGAGGAAATCATCCATAACACTTCCATAGTCTTTTACTAACATAACCTACATCACCTGGCCATTACATATTGACACTACACGGGAGCCTTAAACCACGCAAAATGGCATTGCGGACGGTACCCCATCTCCATTTACCCTAATTTTCCTTGTGTCATTGAAAGGTATTTTTTTTCTTCCTGGTCTTGCGGATTTATGGGTATTGGATATGTTAATAAAATGACCATATATACAACAAAACCATCACAACCCTACAATGTATCTTTAATAACATAACCATAAACTAATTCCTCACACGGCATGGAAAAATGCTCGTATTCGTGTTGATTGTGCTTACCACACACTTAAAAAATGAAATTTCTCAATTTACACAAAAATTTGAGGAAACTTTTAGTGAAGCGTGGGAACGATTTAAGGAGTTACTTAGAGCTTGTCCCCATCACGGATTTACGGAGTTAACTCAAGTTGATACCTTTTATAACAGTTTAAACAAGAATGAACAAGACTCTTCAAATGCCGAACAAGACTCTTTAAATGCCGCGGCGGGTGGAAATCTTTTGAGTAAGATCACTAGAGAGGCTTTAAACATAATTGAAAATAAATCAAAAGTTCGGTATTCACGAAATAGATCAAATGCTTCTAGGATGAATGTTACTTCTAGTAAAATGGATGAAAGAATTGATAAGCTTGCAGATCAACTTTCGACCTTAGTCGAGATTGTTTCTAAAAAAGTTGCCACTTCCGCTCCGATTAAAGCGGTTGAGGAATCTTGCGTTACTTATGGTGGTGCCCATTCTTGGTATAATTGTCCGGCTACCGATAACAATCAGGCTAGTGTTTGTGCGACCAGAGGTACTTACAATCAAGTTAACCTTCCAAACCGTGTTAGTAATCAAATGGCACCACCCGGTTTTACTCCGGTGCAAAACAATGGTCAAAATATGTTTAATCGGAATCAAGTTCAAGGGAATAATTTTAATCGGAGAAATAATTTTCATAAAAATCAAGGTTTTCAAGCTCAAAATAATCATGCTCCGAATTTTCAAAACCAAGGATTTCAAAACCAACCATTTCAAGTGCCTAATAATCAAGTTCAACAAGAGATTTCAAATGATTTTTCGAGTTACAAGAGAAATAACGATCAAATGTTGAGAAACATGCAAAGTCAAATCAACTCATTGAAAGGAGACCTTAAGAATGAAATTCAAAACACGATAAAATCTCAAAAAGCCGTCATGATGAATCAACAAACTACCTTTCAAAATAATTTGCAAAACATGATTTGTAGATTGATTCAAAACCAAGCCTCAACTTCGGGTACTCTTCTGAGTAATACCATTCCAAACCCGAAGGGTGAGATGAAAGCGATCACTACTCGAAGTGGTGTTGCTTACAAGGGACCCTCAATTCCTACTAATCCTTATCCTAAAAAGGTAGTGGAACGAGAAACTAAGGAGACAACGGATAAAGAGCAAATAAATTTCCAAGGAAGTACCGTTCACATCCCACCTCTGGTTATCCCCATTTCTATTCTGGAACATGATGTTCTGAAGACTTTGCCTAAAACCACTCCCATTCTGGAACCCGATGTTCCGAAGAATTTACCTAAGCCAAATATTCCATATCCTTCATGACGTGATAATCAAAAGTCCCATGATATAGCTTCGAATCAAATGGAGAAGATCTTCCAAATCTTTCAAGATTTGCGCTTCAACATTAGTTTCGCGGATGCTTTACTTTTGATGCCAAGATTTGCTCCTACGATTAAGAGTTTGCTCATGAATAAGGAAAAGTTGCTTGAGTTAGCTAAGATACCGTTGAACGAGAATTTCTCGGCAATGCTCCTCAAAAAGCTTCCCGAAAAGCTTAGAGATCCCGACAAGTTTCTTATTCCATGTAATTTCTCGGGAATGGATGTATGTCACGCCTTGGCCAATTTTGGCGTGAGCATAAATCTTTTGCCCCTTTCTATTTGGAAAAAGCTTTCTTTACGTGATCTTACACCAACTCGGATGACTTTAGAGTTAGCGGACCGATTGATTACTTATCCTAAATGACTCGCCGAAGACGTTTTTGTCAAAGTTGGGATATTTCATTTTTCTACAGACTTTGTTGTTGTCGATTTCGAAGCCGATCCTCGAGTACCTCTCATACTTGGGAGATCCTTTTTGAGGACCGGTCGTGCTTTAATTGATGTTTATGGAGAAGAAATAACCCTTCGGGTTGATAACGAAGCCGTCACTTTTAATCTAGATCAAACCACGAGATACTCCTCTACAAATGACAAGTCGGTAAACCGAATTGACATCATTGATGCAGTTTGTGAGGAGTATGCTCCGGAATTTCTAGGATTTTCTAATTCTTCGGGTGACAATCCTACCCCAACGTCTGAGCCGTTTACTTCTGAATTCATTTTGGAAGAAATCGAAGCTTATCTTAAGGATGATTCGATTTCACCGGAAATTGATCATGCCGATTGCGATCCGGAGGAAGATATTTGTTTGATCAAAAAATTGTTAAATAATGACCCGTTTCAACTTCCTCCGATGGACCTTAAACAAAGTGAAGTGACTGAGGCAAAATCTTCAATTGAAGAACCTCCGGAATTAGAGTTAAAAGATTTACCATCCCACTTAGAATATGCTTTCTTGGAAGAAAACGACAAGTTACCAGTAATTATTGCAAAAGGTTTAAAAAATGATGAAAAAGATGCTCTCTTAAAAGTGCTCAAATCTCATAAACGGGTCATTGCTTGGAAAATCACTGACATCAAGGGTATCGACCCTCGTTTTTGTACACAAAAAATTTGGATGAAGGATAATTATAAACCTACGGTTCAAAGTCAAAGACGGGTTAACCCGAAAATTCACGAGGTAATCAAAAAGGAGGTCCTAAAACTTCTTGATGCCGTTATGATTTACCCGATCTCTGACAGCCCATGGGTTAGTCCAGTACATTGTGTTCCCAAGAAAGGTGGAATAACCGTTGTTGCTAATGAAGAGAATGAATTAATTCTGACACGATTAGTTATAGGGTGGAGAGTTTGTATCGACTATAGGAAATTAAATGACGCAACTCGAAAAGATCATTTTCCATTGCCGTTTATGGATCAAATGATAGAAAGATTAGCCGGAAATGAGTTTTATTGTTTTTTAGATGGATTTTCAGGGTATTTCCAAATACCGACAGATCCCCAAGACCAGGAGAAAACTACTTTCACATGCCCGTGTGGAACTTTCGCGTACCGTCGCATGCCATTTGGCTTGTGTAATGCTCCCGGTACTTTTCAACGGTGTATGATGGCCATATTCCATGATATGATCGAAAAGACTATGGAAGTGTTTATGGATGATTTCTCGGTTTTTGGGGATAGTTTTGATTCGTGCCTCTCCAATTTAGAAAAGATGCTAAAACGGTGTGAAGACACGAATTTAGTTCTTAATTGGGAGAAGTGCCACTTTATGTGTAGAGAAGGAATTGTGTTAGGGCATAAAATTTCAAAGTCGGGAATTGAGGTCGATCGTGCTAAAGTCGATGTTATCGCTAAGCTCCCTCACCCGACTACCGTAAAAGGTGTTAGGAGTTTCCTAGGTCATGCAGGTTTTTACCGACGTTTTATCCAAGACTTTTCCAAAATAGCTAGACCAATGACTCACCTTCTTGAGAAGGAAACACCGTTTGTGTTTTCTAAGGATTGTATTGATGCTTTTCAGACTCTTAAAAAGAAGCTTACCGAAGCTCCAATCTTAGTTGTCCCGGATTGGAACCTACCTTTCGAACTCATGTGTGATGCAAGTGATTTCGCGATTGGTGCGGTTTTAGGACAACGAAAGATGAAGCACTTTCAGCCTATACATTATGCTAGTAAGACAATGACAGAAGCCCAAATCCATTACACTACCACAGAGAAAGAAATGATTGCCGTTGTGTATGCTTTTGAAAAGTTTCGGCCATATCTTGTCTTATCTAAAAGCATAGTATATACGGATCACTCGGCTTTAAAGTACCTTATGAACAAACAAGACGCCAAGCCGAGGTCGCTCCGGTGGGTTCTTCTCGTACAAGAATTTGATATCACCATCCGTGATAAAAAAAGGAAGTGAGAACCTTGCAGCGGATCATTTATCTAGACTTGAGAATCCTCATAAGGATGTGTTAGAAAACAAGGACATAAATGAACATTTTCCTTTAGAGACTCTTGGAGTTATTTCTAGTGAAAGTACCCCATGGTTTACGGACTATGTAAATTTCCATGCGGGGAATTTTATCATCAAAGGAATGACGACTCAACAAAAGAAGAAGTTTTTCAAGGATGTTAAACATTATTTCTAGGATGATCCCTATTTTTTTTCATATTTGTGCGGATCAAATCATTTGACGGTGTGTGCATGGGCAAGAAGCTATTGACATCCTCAAAGCTTGTCATGAAGGACCCATCGGGGGCCATCATAGTGCCAATCTCACCGCTCGAAAAGTATTTGATGCCGGTTTCTTTTGGCCAACCATATATCGAGATGCCCATACAATGATCAAATCTTGTGATACGTGTCAAAGACAAGGCAAAATTTCACAACGAGATGAGATGCCTCAAAACGCTATTCAAGTTTGTGAAATCTTCGATGTATGGGGTATTGATTTCATGGGACCATTTCCGTCTTCACATGGGAATAAATACATCCTCGTAGCCGTTGATTATCTTCAAATGTTGAAGCAAAGCGCTCCCCCCACAAATGGATCTGAGATTTGTAGTTAAGTTTTTAAAATCTCTTTTTGCCCGATTCGGAACACCAAGAGCTATTATAAGCGATCGTGGGACCCATTTTTGTAATGATCAATTTGCTAAAGTAATGTCTAAGTATGGGGTCACTCATCGTCTTGCTACCGCTTATCACCCTCAAACGAGCGGTCAAGTGGAGGTGTCCAATCGCGGTTTGAAACGTATTCTAGAAAGGACGGTTGGAGAAAACCGTGCCTCGTGGTCCGACAAACTAGATGACGCTTTATGGGCATTTCGTACCGCTTTTAAGACACCGATTGGTTGTACGCCTTACAAACTCGTGTACGGAAAGTCTTGCCATTTACCTATCGAGTTAGAGCATAAAGCATATTGGGCTTTGAAACATGCTAATTTCGATCTTAAAACCGCGGGTGATCACCGGAAGCTTCAACTTAATGAACTTAATGAGCTTCGTGATCAAGCTTACGAGAATTCTTTGATATATAAAGAGAGGACGAAGAAGCTTCACGACTCTAAGATAAAAAACCGCATTTTCAATGTTGGTGATCGAGTTTTACTCTTCAACTCTCGTCTAAAGATATTCTTGGGAAAGCTTAAAACTCGTTGGTCGGGACCTTTCACCATCACCCAAGTTTTTCCATACGGAACCATCGAGTTATCCCAACCCGATGGTCCAAACTTTAAGGTGAATGGTCATCGTGTGAAGCATTACTTCGGAGGGGACATACCACCCAAGGTAGTCCCGGATCTCTAAACTTTCTCCAAGGACGAATGAATTCAGGGATCGAGTCAAACTATGTGACTCGGTTACCAAAAACAAAGCGCTTCGTTAGAGGCACCCCATGCTTATCCATCTATCTTCTTTCTTATTTCTAATATGATGTGAAGAGGCTTGTACTCTTTCGAATCTTGTTGTTTGTGCTTGTGATTGTTTGTAGGATTAATCCAAAATTTTTGAAGACTCTCGTGTTTGGTGTTTTGTCCCAGTCCACTCGAGCTTCCTAGTCTTTACTTGCCATTAGTTTAGGAAAATCCGATATCCTAGATTATTATCGACTAACATTTATCTTTTAGCATACTTAATAAACGGCTTAAGATTTTTGTGATACTTTCTCCATGCTCGGATTATGCATTCGACTTTTTGAGTTCTAGTATGGGGTTATGAGCCTTAGACTAGGAAACATTGAGGACAATGTTTAGTTTTAGTATGGGGTAGTATATCTTCGATATGATCTTACCTACCTTTGCCCGTTGTTCTCACGTACCCCGTTTTCCCGTGCCCGGTTGTTCTACGTGCCCTCGGTTTTCCTCCCCACAAAAAATAAAAAAAAATCAAAAATTTTAAAAAAATTTTCAAAAATAAAATAAGTGTTTTGTCACAATTTTGACTTTCCTACTGGGTAGAATAAGAATAAATTTTAACCCGATCGAGCGTGTTGAGCTCTAGCTTGTTCCTTAACTTTTAGGCTAAGCGTTCGCAGAAATGTTACGCCGAAAAAACGAAAAATGGATAGGTTAAGTATAGAGTTGTATGCTAACCAAGTGAAAAATTTATAAATCTTAAGAGCTCATGTATGTAATTTGTGGCTTTTCCCTCCCATAACTCTAACCCCAAAAAAAAAACCGGATTAAACATAACGTGCTATGTTTGGAGAATAAACTTAAATCAAGTAAATTTTTTAGATTAAAATATAATAAAATAAGCAAAAAATTTAGTCTTAGATTCAATAATACTTGAATTTTTTAAATAAGAAGTCTTCTCTAATATAAAGATTTTCTTTTAAAATATATATCATATAATAAATATAAAAATTAAAATTCGAAATGATGAAAAAAGAAAAAAATAAATAAAGAATAATTATAAACTTTGGGATGATAAACGTTTGCTTGTCATCTTGCCAGTCTCACAACCGATGTTACACATAAACAAACAAAGCCTTCTTAAGAAAGCCCCATTGTAAGAATAAAAATTCGAAGAACTGATAAAAGGTTCTGAGCATCATGCTGGCTCACCAACCGATGTTTCATCCTCTAAAAGGTCGAGTGGTTACAATTGCATAAAATGTTATGCTTAGAAATTAAACGTTTTGAATTAATAAATAGATCTCTTTTTGTTAATTTTAAATAGCTTTTAAACTTTGAAACTAATACTTCATTTAGAAAGTTTTTAAATAAGCTAGATTATATACGGGAAACCTGAGAGTTTTGAAACCTATGCCGTGAGTTCCCGATACAATCCCACTATGGGGTGTCAAAAGCCGTTGTCACTTAGGCCGCATGTTGGGAATGTGCCGAGAACGAAAGTCACCCCCACCCACGCTAACAAAAAACAAGGGATGATCCCGCCTTCAAACTCATTATCTCGGGAGGAACGTGAAACATAGAATTTTTGCAAATGTTGATCCATGGTTGAAATTCAAAATAGCACATTCACCTAAGATATAATAATTAACGCGAGTGAAAAGGTGTCACACTAGTTGCAAATAATGGAGTAAGTAATAGCATCTTATCTGATATTTAAGCGGTGATTACGTTTTAAGCTTGGTTTGGAGCAAGTGAAAAGTCGGGGACGATGAATTTATCCTTTTTGGGGCATTCTCGGATCGAAATGCATCTTGTTATATGATCCCTAACGGTTATGGAAATAACGAAAGTCGGAATATTCTAGTTAGTTGCTAAAAAATGGAAAATGTTTTGAAAAATGGGAAAATGAGGTGTTTTAAAGCTTGTGATTTCTTAACTCTCCCCACAAAAGTCTTTGCTACTTTTCAAAGATTTAGTTTGGGGAAGTTTTGAGGTATTTGGTTTTAGAGCATATAACATTGCGTGAGGACACGGAATCGCTTAGTTTGGGGAATTTTGATATGTGAGAAATCACATATCCTTTTTATTCCAAAAATGGCCTTAAAATGAACAAATTGTGCAAATTATGCTTGTAATATATGCTTTTATTTGTGCATTTTTGTTGATGTGTAGCTGTAGTGGTAGATAATTCCCTTCCCTTCCCGCACAGTCACCGCGGGTGACCCGGTTACGATCCCCGGCAGTCGGCGCAAAAAACGTTGATTATAATTTAAATAGTAAATACTAATATAAAAGTATATAAAATTTCCAAAACTAACCCAAGTGTGACAAAGTAGTAAGAAAAAAATCTTACAAAAATACTACATGTTTAACCGGTAAGTGATTACCGGGTCGTTTTCTCAAAGACTTATGAAATTGAGACCTCGTTTGTTATTTAGACAATAACTTGAATTGGTTCGAAGATGATTTGTTTTCTAAAATCCTAATAGTGAGCAAATAAAGGGACAATTAAACCTAACTATGAAAAAAATGATAACGGGAAATAAAGTAAACACGACAAATAAGCTAGAACACTAAAATTAAACTCTAAATACTTTTCTAAACTTTTTCTAATCCAAAATGACTATTTAAAAGTAAAAAGCTAAGGAAATTCTAAACCGAGAGTAATTTGAGCTAAAAACGAAGAAAACGAGAACGGGGATCGAATCCCGTTCTTTAAAAATTGAACTTTCAAAATATTAACCCTACGGAAGTAAATTTCAACCTAAGCCTAGAATATGATAAAAGAAAATTTTATAAAAACGAAAATTATTTTTTTGATTATTTTTCTATTTTTTATGATTTTTTAAAGTTTATAACAAAATTAATTCACGAAAAATATAAAACTTTAAGCTAAAAATCCTAAAATTTTTCTAAAAATAGCTTATGATAAGCAGGTTGTAAGAAAAATAAGAAATCCTAAAATGCTAAACTAAATAAGCTGGGAAAAATCAAATAAGCATTCGAAATGCTTATTATACTAAAAACTCAAAAAATGGTTAAATGATATATTTGCAACAGGTTGGACGTAAAATCCCAGAGGGCCCGTTGTGAGGGGTGTGTGTGGTTAGGCTTATAAAGTTGAGACTTAGTTTGAGGTTGTGGGTTCGACTCTTGCTTCACCGACACCCCCGACTCCTTAGGTTTTTCCTTTTTTATTTTTTTTTTCAAAAACCTAAAAAGCAAAGTTGTAAAATAGCTTATAATAATCTTTTTTGTGAAAACAACTTTTCTAAAAGTCACTATTAATCTAGAAACAGCTTAAAAATCAGACAAACTACACTTAGCTATTTTTTTACTTTTAAACAAAACTTAATAAGCTAAAAACTGAAATAATCTACACTAGGACTAAATAAGCTATAAGTGACCTGAAACTACACTAATAAGCTAGTCTAGACTAGAAATAAGCAAAAAAAAAAGGGCAATAAGCTGAAAAAGCACTATGGCCAATTCTGCAAACCAAACAGACAGATAGGACACCTTTGAGCTTAATTCCCAATTAGCTAATGGATCCTTATGGGAATAAGCTCTACACCAACTTAAAGCTTATCTAAAAGACTATCTAAAACTTTAATCAAAAACTAATTTGAAACTCAATTAAGCAATTAAAAAGCTGAATGAAAATCTTCTTTTAACTTTCACCTATGTTTTTGGATTTTTAAGAAAAGACAAAATAAGCTAAAGCTAGACTCTAATAAGCTATGAACTACTAGGAACCAACCTAATAAGCTATTAAAAACTAAGACTAAGCAAAAAACTAAAGGTAATAAGCTAAAAACCTCAATTAAGCACTATATGAAAAACTGACAACCAAACATCCAAAAAGGTGACTTGAGCTTATTTTTATATAAGCTAAAGGATCCTATGGCTTTTAGCTTACACTAATCTTAAAACCCCTGCCAAAAATCAACATAAACCCACATTTTAAAAATATTTTGAAACTCAAATGCTTAACTAAAAACTTAATGAAAAAGCTGCTTATGCTATTTTACCTTACTTTTGGTTTTTAAAATAAAAGACAGAAAGCTAATTTTAAGCTTAAAAACAGATGACTAAATAGGCTATTTAGACTAAAATAAGTTCAAACTAATGAAGATTAGCCTAAAATCTACTAGTGCTAAGAAAATCAAAAGCTAACAACTACTTTAACCATCTGAAAATTAAGATTGAAAAAGGACTTTTGTCTTTTTAAGCTACTGATGCAGTTTGCACTTAAAATGACCAAATCTATAAACTAACTAATGCAGACCTAATGAGCTAGTTTCTATAATTTGTTAAACACTAAACTAAATGCAATATGAGAAATTATTCTAACAAACAACCTGAGCATATAATGCTAATAGAACTAGGATTAAACTAGCAGAACTTAACTTTAACTAATTCTTATAAATGTAAGCTAAATCAAAGCTACAAATAGCATTAAATCCTATCATATAAACCACTTAATGAATTTTGAAACCAATCCTAAGGACCAAATAGCCTTGGCAGTACTAACTTGAGTAGAGAACTGCCATTTTGCCAAAACCACCCCTCAAAAAAGTCCAAAATCCATTTTAAGCTTATGAAGATGAGTTTTAATGCACAAACAAGAGATACCAGATGATAATCAACTTATAATAGACCTAATAAGCAGTTTTAACCTACTGAATAAGCAGAAATGATAAACTACAAGATTATGCTAATATTTTTGGATTTTTAAACTGTTTTATAAAATGAAATAAATGAAGATCTAAGCTAATAATGAAGCATATTAAGCTTAAAACTACTAAAATAAGCACAATTAAGCTAATCTAAACCAGAAGTAAGCAAGTAATAAGCAAATATAAGCTAAAATTCAGAAATAAGCTAGAAAATGTAAATAGGAAACTTACAATTGCCTCTGCACAAAACAAGGCTTATAAATGCTCTTTTTGAGCAAATCAATAAGCTCCCATCTTAATCCTAATATAAGCTGTGGGTCCCTGGAACCCATCCCTTACTGGCTTCCCTTCCATAATAAGCTGATGGTATTTTTGATTGTAATAGGAATATGATAAGCATCAACTAAGCCTTTGTGAAAGCTTAGTTGAGTATTAGCCAGCTTAAAAGTACGACATGACAACTGATGAGAGCTTAATAGAACAATTGAATGCTATTTAAAAACCATGTAACATGTTAAGTGAAAACAAATTAAATCACAAGATTTAAAAGTGAACTACAATTTTATTAATAAAACTGAATTACAATGCTTTAAAAAGAGATTACAAATATTTAAAATAACATTAAAGCTAAAAATTACAATAAGCTATGTTTACACTAAGGCTACACTAAATTAAGCTAGATATATCCTGTGAGTGAAGAAGGTCTTGTATTTATAGGCTTGAGAGAAGCTTCTAGGTCTTGGATACACGCTCCTTTCACTCTTGATCTTAACCCTTGAATCCTTGCCAATCCTATTAGATCCCTCTTATAGCCCTTGATCAAATTGTAATCACAACAAAAAGAACCGGATTGCCAAGTGGCAATCACCATATCTTTGGAGTTAGTGTGTTTTTCTTTTAGTACTAGTTTTAGTGCAAACATTACCCCAATTGGAGTGTGTTTCCTTGAGCCCACGTGTTCATTCATTCCCCTTTGTCCTAATTGACCAATCATAGCTTTGTGACGTTTGATGCAGACTATAAGTTGTAACCGAATTCTTTGTTCCACATCATTAAAATTGAACTTTACCCTTTATTTTTGATGCAGGGTTAATTACTTGGGACGACGATGAACAGTAACAACAACTTTTCCAGCTTATTTTTACTTTTATACATTTATGTTTGACCAAGGGTTGACCGAGGTTGACTTTGTTGACCTTTGCTAGAAACTTTCTGGCTCTTGTATACTCTATCCGTTCCCGTGTTCGTGTTTGACCGGTTTTGACCGTTTTTCTTGTAATTTTTGCATTATCTGTACCTACACATCACAAATGACAAAACAAGCATAATTTGCACAATTTGTTCATTTTAAGGCCATTTTTTGTATAAAAAGGAAATGTGATTTCTCTCATATCAAAATTCTCCAAACTAAGTGATTGTCGTGTCCTCACGCAATGTTATATGCTCTAGAACCAAATACCTCAAAACTTTCCCAAACTAAATCTTTGAAAAGTAGCAAAAGACTTTCGTAGGGATAGTTAAATAAATCACAAGCTTTAAAACACCCCATTTTCCCATTTTGAAACTTTTTTCTATTTTAGGATTTTTTTAGCAACAAACTAAATATTCTGACTTCGTTATTTTCATAACCGTTAGGGATCATAGAACAAGATGCATTTCGATCCGAGAATGCCCCCAAAAAGGATAAATTCATCGTCCCCGACTTTTCACTTGCTCCAAAACCAACCAGGCTTAAAAAACAAATCAACCTCCGCTAAATATCAGTTAAGATGCTATTACTACTCATATTTGCAACTTGTGAACTTTTCACTCCCGATAATTATTATATCTTAGGTGAATGTGCTATTTTGAATTTCAACCATGGATCAACATTTTGCAAAATTCTATGTTTCACGTTCCACCCGAGAATAATGAGTTTGAAGACAGATCATCCCATGTAGCGACTTTTGTCTCGGCACATCCCAACCTTGCGGCTAAGTGACCAGGCTTTTGACACCCCACAGAGACTAGTATCGGGACTCACGGACCTTAGGTTTCAAAAACTCTCAGGTTTCCCGTATATACATAGCTTATTTAAAAACTTAAAATGAAATAGTCAAAGTTTAAAAGCATATTTAAATTTAACAAAAAGAGATCTATTTATTAATTCAAACTTAATATTAAACATAACATTTATGCAATTGTAACCCTCGACCTTTTAGAAGGCTGCAACATCGATTGTGAGCCGGTAAGATGCAACAAACTTTTATCAGTCTCGGATTTTTATTCTTACTATGGGCTTTCTTTAGAAGGCTATAACATCGGTTGTGAGCCGGCAAGATGCAACAAACTTTTATCAGCCCACAGTTTATAATTATTCTTTATTATATTTTTTTCATTTTTCATCATTTCAAATTTTATTTTATTTTTTTATTTATTTATTTTAAATTTTTTTTAAAAGAAACTTTATATAGAGAAGACTTCTTTTTGAAAAATTCAAGTATAAATTTGAACTAAGACTAAAATTTTTGCTATTAACTACATAAAATTTATTGATTTAAGTTTAATCTCCAAACATAGCACGTATGATTAGTCCGGTTAAGAGCTTATGGGAGAAAAAGCCACAAATTACATACATGAGCTCTTAAGATTTCCAAATAATCCTCGTTTAGCATCCAACTCATACTTAACTCTATCATTTTTTGTTATTTGCGAATTTCTGCGAACGCTTAGCCTAAAAGTTAAGGAACAAGCTAGAGCTCAACACGCTCGATCGGGTCAAAATTTATTCTTATTCTACCCAGTAGGAAAGTCAAAATTGTGACAAAACACTTATTTTATTTTTGAAAAATTTTAAAATTTTTTCATTTTTTTAAAAAATTTGTGGGAAAATGGGGTACGTGAGAAACATATAAGATGAACATACGTAAACCATAAAGATCTATAAAACCTAACAACAAATCTTGAAACCCTAACTTAGATCTTGAAGAAAACCCTTAAATCAAAGAACCAATACTTTAAAACACCTTAGATGTTCTTAGAAATGAACCTTGTATGATTGGATTATGCAAGAAATCAAAGATATGAAAACCCTAAAAGGGGTGTTTGTTGGCCGTGAGCTAGAGAGAGGGAAAAGAGAGATGTGAAATTTTGATGAGGCTTGGAAAATGATATGAAACCCTAGTGTGTGTTATAATGGGTAATAAATAGGTCAAAGGGAAGTTTAGGGGTTAATGGTTTTTTAAAATATAAGTGACCAAACACACACCAAAGGTGTGTGTGTGTGGTTCGGCCAAAACTAAGCCACAAGGACCATAGGGTTCAAATTTTTAGATCATGGTTCATATTAGATGCATAAGCTTAGTCAATCTTGGTCAAATGGTGTACATGTGATCAAATATCACATGCATAAGTCAAATGGTGATATTTGTGCATGAATGAGACATACTCATATGTCATTTTCACCTCTTACATGCGCACATCCATGAGTTTTTCAAAATAAGATGCCATTTATTTAATTTCAATGCTCATGGTTTATTTGGTTTGGGGTTTAGGCATCCAATATACAACAAGGGAAGAGGGTGAACAAAATTTTTGACTCAAGAATACGAGATGGACGATAACTAAAGTTTACACGAAAAGATTTTGAGTTTTCGGGGTTCCGTTAGGTCAAAAACGCGGAAAACGTAATTTAAACGTTAAAGCATAAAAATAAATACCGGGAGTGATCGTAAACTACGAAACACTTAGAAAAGAAAAAATAACTCATATAATATCTAAACTAATCAAAATCCGAAGTCGGAACGCGTCCGATGATGTTTTTTAGATTTACGCGAGTTAACTTCCCGGTAAACTGTCAGATTCAAACGTAACGTATAAAAATCACAAATAAGGATCAAAAAAGTTTAAAATATTGACCTAAAATTTTCAGGGTGTGACACATAGCAACTTCATTTACCCTCATTTTCCTCCCCCTTTTCCTTATCTAAAGAGTTTGAATTAAATTCATTTACTTCGTTAGAAGTGAAGCCTGGAGGATATTTTAAGTTTTCATGAGATTGCTGAACTGCATTATCGTTCTCTTTTTTCCTTTTTAAATGGTCATAAATATTAAATGGATCTTCAGAGTGAATACCAGCCACCCCATCATTTTTTGAGTCACCTTGATCATGGTTGAACCCAGTTTCTAGAATCTCTTCATCATCACTTTCTATTGATCCCTTCTTGACAGATCTTACTTAGCTTGTTAAAGCTTATTTATGTTGGATAGATCCAAGACAACTATAGTAGAAACTAAGATTGAGAATATCACAAACTATGCGGAATCTAGTTTGCAATACTAAAAAGAACAATGAAACTGTAAAACAAGATCTTTACTAAACTTTCAATATATTGAATACTATTTTGAATTACAAAATAGCTATGAATACTAACTATGATTGCTATGCAAACTATAAATACTAATATAGAAACTGATATCTAGATCTATGTCGTATGGTTCTTTTTATACACTAAGGAAACCTTAATGGGCTTATAAAAATGCGTCAAGTGATCATGCATATCTATTCCTAATATAACTTATGCAAATCACTTTAGCAGTACTAACTATATAACAAACAGTACTAACTAGCCAGTATAATTAACGAAGCAATAACTAACATTTGTACTGGGCAGTAAACTAGACTAATCTTGACAGTCCAATAGTCTCCACATGGCAGTACTAATTGAAACCAGCGATACAAAGTTGTAGAAGCCTTTAATTCCCAACAATCCTCCCCTAAACTTGTGATTGTCATTCAAATTTACAAGTTTCTCTGAATTAAACCATCTGTGCTGAGAGGATGCTTCCAAAGACTTTATTGTCTTGGTCTGTTTGCTAGTATAAAATTTTTCCTTAAAAGCTTATCTGCCATCACTGAATATTCATCCACTTGCAGCTTGTTACACAACATCAAAGTCATAAGTGGCTGCTTTTCAAGGATAATTTTCTCACCACATGAAAATATCATGTCCTCTCTCTGTAGACACATGATGAATAGCACATGTATCATATAACCTCCATTTTAAAAGATCATGCATATACCTTTGAAGCTTCCATAGAGTATCATCATCATCTGGTTCAAACAACCTCTTCAACTTTACCTAAAGTTCTCGTTCTTTATCTTCAGTAGGTTCTGTTAAGTTGAATCTTTCATGAACTAGACTCCATAGTTTGACTAGATCATCCCTGTTAAAATTCTTCAGCATATCTTCAAAGATCTAATAACTCGTAATGATTACTACTCTTGATGATCATCTAATATTTTTTTGAGTCTCAGTGTAAACTTCCCAGTCAATGATATGGGGTATTTGGGTTTATAGGGTCTTTCAACATTCATACCCCTTCTTCTGGAACTATGATCAATAGATGTCGTTGTTGTTTCTTCAAACAGTTCGTCTTTTGATTCTTCAGCTGGTTCTTGAGCTTCTCCTATCTTTTGGGGGCTTTTTGAACTTTCTTGATTAAGTCTTGTTCAAACATCATCTTTGGGCTTCTAGCTACAACTTTATTAACTTTATCATCCCCACTACCATTAAGTAAAAGTATTTATCCTCTTTCATTGTGGTCTCAAATAACTCCTTGACTTCATTTAAAGGAAAGTTTCTTCATTGATGTAGAGTGTGACTTCCCATATTCCTTGATATAACTACAACAGGTAATATCCATTGTTAAGCTTGATTCATGGGCTTGTTTATTCTTTTGTTCAGCTATTGTTGGGCAAATTATTTCTCTTTTCTTTCATATATAAGCCTCTATCCAAGTAATCTTGCCTTGTTAGCTTTCCAGAGTATCTTGCTCTTTCTTGTACTTTAACCTGTGTGCTAAAACATCTTACATCATCTGTCATTAGCTTGTATGATATCATATTCTTCACATGAAGTGCGTAGCTTCTTCACGAACTCTTGCTATCCTTTAGCCTTTCTGTCTTCATTCAAAGTTGTTTCTTGCAATCTTAGAGCTTCTTCCAACCTAAGTCTTTCTTTTTCTTGCTCAAGTTGTAACTTTGTCTTCTTGTTGAACAGTTTCAGCTTTCTTTTATCATAATAGCTTGCCTTTAATCTTATTCTTTATTGCTGCACTTCTTCCAGATATACACAAAACTTTTAGCAGCAGTTTTAACTCAAGGGCTGCAGTACTAACCTTCTAGCACCAGCAGTACTAACTGGAACATTTTAGCATACTAATATCGGGCACAGCAGTATAACTTCTTCAAGAGCAATAACTCCAAATCAGATTCCCCTCAAAATCATGCTCAATGCCTCCCATGAGTTTGTGCATTCATACATGTACTAGAGTATTGTCCCTTATCTTTAATGAATCTAAGCAATCTTCCTCCTAGTGTTTGGAGGATCCCTCCACTCTCTTGCTTCTTCTGAAACAACAAGTCTGATACCCTTTTCTTCTAGCTTTACTTGCTTTACTTTGTGCTCCAACTTCTTCACTTCATGGATGAGCTTAGTGTAAGCAAGACACCATATGTCAGATTGGTTGCTTTAAGTTCGGATTCCAAAGTCTCGCACTTATTTGATAATGTGGTATAAAGAGCCGTCAATATCATTAAGTGTCCATACTGCCCTCATCAACTAACTTCCTAGAAAGTGAACCTCTTAGGAGAGGTGAATCATGTGGCATAATTAAAGCACTTCTTATAGCAACAATGGGTTATTTTGCATAGAGGGTGGTGAAGTTTGGTGGTTGTGAGGTAGATGGAAGCACTGCGACGGTGTGTGATTGACTTAAACTGGATTGTGATCCTTACACACCTGTAAACATTTGACTCACTGAACAAGCATTGTTGATGAAACAAAGGAGTGTCCCACCCATTATAACCCTTGGAAGCTCTTTTCATATTGCAAAACAGTTTTTTAGAGTATAAGGGTAGGAGCAATAAAAAGTCTTTTGATGAGGTAGAATGACAATCTCTGTGCATGTTTTCAAAAAATTTTATATAAATCTTGGATACATCAAAAGTTTTTTGACTTACTATCCAAGTTTTTCACATGTCATCAAAAATCAATTTGAAAAATTAAAGGTTCTATTATATGGCAATAGCAAAATGAAAGCATTGCTATATTGCTACTAAATGTTCCCAGGCATTTCATTAGAATTAAGCATGATGGATGGTATGAATCAAAAAATATCACTGAGGTAAAAGTTGTCCATTTTGAAAAGTTAAGTTATCACAAATGGACACATACCCCATAGAGCATGTTCGCAAAAATTTCCGAAGTAGGCAAAATACTAATATCCATCAAATCTTCTAACTTCAAAAATTCACGAAGAACGAAAAATAATATTGTTAAGTATGAGTTGGATGCTAAGCAAGGATTAGTTGGAAATCTTAAGAGCTCATGTATGTAATTTGTGGCTTTTTCTCCCATAAGCTCTTAACCGGATTAATAATACGTGCTGTTTTTGGAGATTAAACTTAAATCAATAATTTTTATGTAATGTATAACAAAAAAATTTAGTCTTAGTTCAAATTTATACTTGAATTTTTCAAAAAGAAGTTGTTATCACGATTCACCCTTATAACACGAGATCCGGAGGCATGGTATAATGAAAGAGATATATATTCATTATTAGAGAGAAAAGGAAAAAATGAGATGGGAAGAGTGTGTGTGTTGTTGAGAGAAAAGAGAAAAACACACACACACACTTTTACAAAAGTGAGCTTCACCCCTCCATGGAAGTATGGAGGGGGTATTTATAGTCCTAGTGACACACAACTATTGTAACTAGTCATTATTAGTCCCTACGTGTCACTCTATAAATGAACTAATGTAATTCCGTGTTTGTCACCATATTTTAAGGCTAACAATCTTCCCCCAATATGTGGACATATACGGAATTACTTACAATGTTCCTAACAAGTACAAATACAATTAAATAAAGTCTTCCAAAGCTGAAGTTGTCTTGTGAGTTCTCTTGGTCTTGAAACTTGTATTCCAGCTTGGATCTTCATTGTCTTTACTTGTTCTGGAACCATTGTAGTATGCATGAGTTGGATTAACTTCCCCCCAATTCATGCAGCATGTCTTGAAAAGCTTTCTTCATAGACTCCTTTTTGTCGAAGTTTCTGAATCAGCTTCCCCCCAAACCAACATCCCTATCTTGAGCAGATTCTGAAACATTGATGTAGCTTGAACAATCTTCTACTTGTCATCAAAGTGCACAGCAGAATTTTGTAGAAGTCAAACCACACCAACGACCACTGCTTCTTGTCATTAGGGCTTGGTGAATATTCGTTCGGGGGTGCATGCGAGAAATCAACAACTGTTCTTCTCACGTTTGCAGAATACTTCACAAACCATTCTAAGTGAAGTAGTATACACTACTTCCCCCTGGAAGTTGACATGGTAACATCAAAGTCAATTAAGTCCCGGATGTACACATTTTCCCCCATGATGGTTGCGAACTCTCGGAAGCATCATTGTCGTGTACGTTCATATACTCGAGAAGTTCTTGTCATAAGCACAAATCTTGATATACAAAAGAATCATTACCCTCTTGACTTCACAAACCGTAGAGGAGTTGAAGCAAGAATCAAGAACACTTGGTATAATCAAGATCTTGTGAATGAATGTCATCGAAGAACTTTGAAGATTTTTCTTAGACTGTGAAGTATCTTTGTTTTGGAATAGCACAAAAATACCCGTGAGTAGTGCTGATTACATCTCAACCTTTAAACTCTCTAGCTAACTTACCAACCTCGTATTCTGTCGGCTATTGTAGTGATCACTTGGTGAAGTAAACCCGATATTCCAAATTTGAAACTGAAGTAAAATCTCCTAAATTTGTTACTTAATCTTGCACTAATGTTGAATGAAGAACGGTGCAGAAGAAAATCTCTATGTACCTTATACCCAACATCAAAAGTATAAGAAATACAACATCTCTTGAAATTATCCACATCGACATCTGCGTGTGACACTGAGTACTACAACGTAACTCCTTTAAGTGATAGTTATCCAGGTCTTCATCCAACAACCCCTGATTCAGAAACTTTGACAAAAAGGAGTCTATGAAGAAAGCTATTCAAGACATGTTGCATGAATTGGGGGGAAGTTAATCCAACTCATGCATACTATAATGGTTCCTGTACAAGTAAAGACACTGAAGATCCAAACTGGAGTACAAGTTTTAAGACCAGGAGAACTGAGAAGACATCTTCAGCTTTGGAAGCGCTTTGGAAGACTTTATTCGTGTTGTATTTGTGCCTGATAGGAACATTGTAAGTAATTCCGTATGTCCACATATTGGGGGAAGATTGTTAGCCTTAAAATATGGTGACTAATCCGGAATTACATTTATCATTTATAGTCGTGTCGGGTTAGTTTAGCTAGTCAAGCCCGGGACTATAAATACCCCCTCCATACTTCCATGGAGGGGTAGAAGTTCACATTTGTAAAAGTGTGAGTGTGTGTTTTCTTGGTTTTCTCTCAACCACGCAGACAACTTCCCATCTTTTATCTTTTCTCTCTAATAAACATGGATTAATTTCTTTTCCATTTTACCATACCTCCGGATCTTGTTCTAAGAGTGAATCTTATGTCAACAATTGGCATCAGAGCACAGGGGGAATTCGTGTTGTTAATCTACTGATTTCGTGGTTCATAAGCTCAAATTTTCGTGGCTTATTTTGTGGAAAAAGCCCACGGATCAAAAAATTTTGGGCTTATTGGGTTGTTAATCTTGTTCTTTCCTTGATCTACATGTTAAACAGGTTAGATTGTTACCATTCAAAGTGATTCATAAGCATCTAGATCGAATTTTAAGCTTAAAAAGGGTTGACTTTTTATGTGTTCTAAGTGGAGGTTTGGCTCGAATTTGATGATTCACATGGAATAGCTTGTTATTTCGTGTTATATACACATCTAATCACTTAGTATTGAGCCCCTATAGCTTATTTGAGAAGTGAAATAGCTTATTTGGCTGATTTTGCTTATTTTGTTTTTGATGTTCTTCGTGGAGGTTTGAATAAAAAATCATTTTCTTGGTGGCGGTTTGACCAAAAGTCAATGGCGGTTTTATTAAAAATAATTGAATATTGCCGGCGGTTTGGCCAATTAGGTGGCGGTTTGGACAAAAACCCGCGGCGGTTTGCCATCTAGTGGCGGTTTGAACAGGTACACACGGCGGTTTAATTATTTTATTGAGCAAAAAGAAATGTTACTCTGCCTAAAATTCAATAATCCATGGCGGTTTGACAATGTTCTAAGTGGCGGTTTGTTAGAAACTAGGCGGCGGTTTGTTAAAATAAAAGGGCAGCGGTTTGCAAAGTTCAAAACAGACTGCGGTTTGCTAAACAATTAGCCAGCGGTTTGATTTTCTTCAGGCGGCGGTTTAGCATAATTTATGCCAGCGGCTTGTCCTAATATTAGCTGGCGGTTTGGTGTAACAATGGTGGCGGTTTGGTCACAAACAAGGCAGCGATTTGCTTTGTTTTTTGTGGCGGTTTGGTAACAAAAGGGTGGTGGTTTGCTTACCTTTGGGTGGCGGTTTGGCTCACTTTTAGTGGAGGTTTGCTTATTTTTCACATTAACAAACCTTATTATGATAAACTTTAAACGACAAAGCTAAACCTAAACAAACCATTAACCTAGACCATCACAAGGACTTATATAAAACACCAATTCCACAACAAACAAACACCACGATCAAGAATCGAGACTTACAAGACATATATCAACCATAACAACACACCACACAAACAACAACACTTAATCCCAAAACGATCCTGAAAAGATTCACTTAAACGACAAAACGGCTAGAGATTCGGATTACGATGACATGTGATCACGAAGTTGATTTGGTATCCTTTATTTGCGATTGAAGTAGGATTTCACAAAGGCGTCTACTTATTTCATCATCGAGACCTTCTTCTATTTTCTATCGATTGATGACTTGCTTGAACGTATACAGTTATGATTAAGACTTGGATTATCTAGTTTCCAGAAGTCAAGGGGTGGTTGGATGAAGACCTGGATAACTATCACTTAAAGGAGTTACATTGTAGTACTCAGTGTCACACGCAGATGTCGATGTGGATAATTTCAAGAGGTGTTGTACTTCTTATACTTTTGATGTTGGGTATAAGGTACTTAGAGATTTTCTTCTGCACCGTTCTTCAATCAACAGGTTTGTTTTAATTGGTATAAAGCCTATTTGATTTCGTGGGTTTGTTTTGTTGTTATAACCAAGTGGATTCGGGAGTTTGGAAGCGTTTCGTTTAGGTGATACAACAGGTGCAAAGAAAGAGAAAAAGCGAGCAGCAAAACGTGGCACCAAACCGTGAAAAACGAGCGAGAAAACGATCGATCGAAACTAGTGGAAAATTTTTGTGATCAGAACTAGTGGACAAATGCAGCGATCGAACAAGCGGACTCGAACTAGACAATATCACTGAGCAACACCTCAACGTCGAACGAGTGGAAAACCTCAGCGATCGAACAGATGCGGACCGATCAAAGCTATCGAACCGAGCTGACTCGAACAATCGATCGAACCAAGCGGAACTCTAACAATCGATCGATGGACGAGCGACTCGAACAATCAGATCGAACGAGCTACTCGAACAATCGATCGAACGAGCGGACTCGAACAATCGATCGAACAAGCGGACCGAACAACCGATCGAACGGAAGCATCTAACGAGCGATCGAACTAGCGATCGAAACGAGCGGAACTTTTGATCGAACGAGCAAATTTTTTTGGGACCGAACGAAATTTTTTTTTGAAATTTTGTGTGACGAAAAGGGTTTCAGTAAAACGCCATACTTTTGATCCTAACTCCGTTTTAGGCCCGTGACCATCTCAAAACGAAGAGAAAAACAGACAAATCAACGCAATAGAAACCACCCATTGGCAGGTTAAGGATTTTTTCGGAGTCCCAAATAAGCTTGTTTTCTTCTATGAGAAAATTGACAAATCATTTCAGTTTTTTTTGGAATTTTTCGCCGCTGATCTCCTCATCCATTCATGTCACAGGTTTTTCTTTTGATTCTGTAAAATCCCGTTTAATTCATTATCGTTTTAATCATAGACGAGAAAAATCCGAGAACGTGTGAATTGCTTTACAAAAACCACAACTTCCAACAATCACATCATATCCACTTAAGATCCAGACCAAATCATTTTACACCTTCACAATACACATAAAATGGAAAGAAGATACCTTACTCGGTTCAAGTTCGGAAATACAACAAAAGCAACTATTCAAGGCAAAAATCAAAAAGACTAGTTGCATGGTATCTTTCAACGAACTTCATTCACACCTCAAGTGGTATTTCCAAACAACGACTTAGAAAGGGAAGTCGAATACCAGAAGAAGGATTTAAAAACTCGCATTTTGCAATAACTCTTGGTCAAATCCTAAGGTACTTTCATCAGTGCACAATTGTTCTTGTGTACATGATCAACTTACAAAAGCAAACTTGACAAACGCAAGAATTTCAAGAGATTGGATCCATGGTCTGCTATTAAAGTACTCCAGACACAGTTTTATCAGATGTTCATCAATGTCACGATTTTATTGGATGATGATATGATGACCATTGATACGCAACAAATTCCTACAATACACCGATCTCACGAATCCAAATTCCGTTACACACTGATTCCCAACACAAGGTATTCTGTTACGAAGTCGATTGGTGAAGAGGTCACAACATAAAATTGAGTAATGAAAGAAGGGTGAATGAAAGACAAATCCATCAACAGAAGGCAAAGACTGATACGAGTATTCATTGTTGGATGCATTGGAATGCTATTTTCAGTTATCATTGAAAGCAATAGTACAGAATCAAAAGAGCAGATCCAAGCAGCCAGATCAGGGAATGATGCAACAAGTTGTATGATGCAGATAACAAGACCCATAAATAATGTAAGCCGCCAAAGGCTGAGGGTACAAACGTACTTGCTGACATCCAATATCTTCTTTGGCTACAGACAACAGCATACTGAGCAACCCGGACTCAATAATGAAGGAGAGGTTGACCAGAATGCTGAACAATGTCAGTGACTATGTCCGTTTTGTTTGCCTGCTAAATTAACTGATGACAAGACAATTGAACTCTCAATCAATTAACTCGAGTCTGAAAAAGTTATGTCTCCAAAACGACTGTTGCCTCAGTGTTTCAAAAAGATTTTGCAAAAACTCGAAGCACATTGTATTATCTTGGAACTACAAATTAAATGAAAATGTGTGTGGGGAACCAGATAAAATAGTTGAGGAGTTGAACGTGAAATGATAGTATGAAACAATTCCATGTTCATAAGTTCTGCAGTGGGGTTGGGTGCATGATGGGTAGGTCAGTTAATCACACTACAGGCCAACATGCCAATATCCCCCACTCCACTTGCTTTGTATCCACTTTATTACAACCTCCCCCCCCATAAAACCCCACCTTTCCCCCCCTACCCAAAAATCCCTCACCCTTACAATCCTCCCCTTAACCCCTATCCCACTCGACCATTCCCCCCTACCCCCACTCCCAATGTTCCCCACCCGTATTCACCTAACCACCACTGCCCCATATCCATAATTCCCCCGCCAATACAAAGAAATGTTATGATTCTAACAAGACACTAGATCTAGACCAAATAACACACCATCTACTATTATTGCAACTAATGATAAATTTCAAAGCTCAATTCAGAAAAGTGTTTATAACATTATGCAGCAATAAAAAAAGATTTACGAAATTAACAGTAAAATGTGTGAATACAAATTTTAACAAAACCATCAATCTTTGTAAAACCCGGACAACCACTCAAAAACCAATCCGTGTTAGACAACCGATCTAGGCGTATTAAGTCTAAATAAACCTAGAATTCCAAAACCAACGGTTTGCCTCCCAAGTACTGATGTGAACAACAATTAGTTAAAAACCAGTCACTACACATTATCAGCCTAAGAGAAGAGAATCTGCCCTGCTAGCAAAACCTCATTCACATGATTGCACCAAGCTCATCTAGAGTATAGCTCAACGACATTTTCAAAATCACTACCTAGATTAATGCAAAGAAAAAGACACATGCTAGGATCCCTAAAAATTTCTGACCCAAACATTTTGTTGCTCGACATGTCAGAAATGTCCTTTATTATGCCAATCATGACGCAAGGGTAATAAAATTCCTAAAAGAAGTCAACACGCAGTGCTAAGGTTCCATCCCAATACAGACAAGAAATAAAACAAACCCCCGTAGAGCAAAAAGGTTTGCAACGAACCAAAAGACATTATCCAAAAGGACATAGGTTTTCAATCTCAGAAAGACAACAACTGTGCATGAGCAAAACAACAATTCCCTAGATCTTGTCTTATATTGGCAACCAACTGGTAGAATCACAAGACTGTTTGTCTTTAGATGATTCCAACAGGAAAGGCAATGTCTCTAGCACAACAAAGGTTGAAAGTGAACACCCAAATGGTTCAAATGCAGATAATCCCTAAACCAATTGTGAAAGCAAACAAGCTCTTAATGTCATAGTGGCAGGTACTCTCTTAATTACAGGTACATCGATCAAATCCTTACAGAGGAAGTACTCAGAGTTGGTTGCGAAAAGAAAGAAAACATCAAAAAACAGGCATCAAGGAATTTAGATCTGATGCTCACAAATGACGTTTTAACGCAACCAGATCAAGCTCGTCTTTCACGTCAAAAGACGTTTGAACACATCATTTCAAGCCTCGTCTTCATGTCAAAGACTTTTGAACAACAGCGTTTCAAGCCTCGGTCTTCAATGTCCAAAGACTTTGAACACAGAAGTTTCAAAAGCCCTCGGAACTTCATGTCAAAGACTTTTGAACCACAACAGAGTCTATCCTCCGGTCGTCAACGATTAATGGTGTATGCTGAAAATAACACTTCAGCCCCGTTCCTCAATGTTCTAATGATGGCTTATCACATCAGTTTAGAAACCTCGCACCAAAACGACAAGAAGAATTCTGTTGAACAATGTCTCTTCAGGCCATCGTTCCTCAAGGACAAAAGGCGTCAGAAATTACAAACTCTGACCCCGCGCCCGCCAAGACAACATGTTGTTCCCTTCAGCAGAAAAGACAGTTTCGGTCACATCAGGGTTATAAGTTTCTCTTCAGTCCTTTAACTGAAGAAATAATACAAACCAACAAACGGTCACGCTGTGGAAAAACAACAATGATCAAGCACCGAATGCAGTCGTTTCAAGTAAGCTGAATTTGTCAATACCTTTTGTACAGTCGGGTACAAGAAAATTTGGTGAGTCTTCCTCACGCAACATTGATAAATACCGATGTGCATTCATTTCAACCACAAAGTCAAGAATTTCCGATGGACCAGAGATCATCATTATAACAAGTTCGTGAAATCCATCCATGCCAGTTTCAAACAAGACGACAGCTTGCACAGATCCTGAAATGTGTATGTTCGCAACTCACGGAGTATTGTTTGGAACCGAAGAACATTAAGGAGGCAATGGCGATTCTGCATGGATTGAAGCAATGCAAGATGAAACTTCATACAGATCGACAGACAAAAACTGGGAACTAGTCTACAAACCATTTGCAAGAATGATTATAAAGCTAAATTTGTATTATGGACGAAACAAAAGGATGAAGATCAGACTTGAAATTCGCAACAAAGCACGACTTGTGGCTAAAGGTTTATTGCTCAGGAAGAGGGTAATTGATTTTGAAGAAACATTTGCTCCAGTTGCTCGCTTGGAAGCAGTTCGATTTTCGTTGCCCACGGCCGGCACACAATCTTTCCCCAAATCTATCAGAATGGACTTGAAAACGGCATTTCTAAGGTCCATTGAAGGAGGAGTTTAATATGCTCAAGCCAGAAGGGTTCGTTTGATACAGATCACCAGAAAAAGTCTAACCTTCTAAGGAAAGCTTGTAGGATTAAAGAAAGCTCCAAGAGCCTGGTACGATGAACTAGCAACCATCCCTGATGTCCAAAGCTTTATCTAAAGTACAATTGACCACCTCTATTCAAGATAAAATACGTGAGAGGATATTCGAGCTTGTGCAAATTTTACATTGGATGACAATAATTTTTGATCGCCGCTCGGAATCCTAAATATTCAAACGCTTTAAAAATTAATGCACAGTAGATTTGAAATGTCCTTAATGGGGAGATGAAATTCTTTTTAGGACTTCAGAACCACAGTCCCCAAAGGGTATTTTTAAATCAATCAGCCAAGTAACGCTTTAGAGATTCTGAAAAAGCATAAAATTACAACCTGTCACTCATATGTTACACCATTGGCTACAAAACCCAACTAAGTATGTAGATTTTGATGGAGGAACCCGTAGATCAATCTGATAATCGCAGTAAAATCGGGTTCACTCAGTACTGTGACATCAGAGACCAGACATAGTGCAAGCAGTATGCTATTGTGCACGTTATCAAGCACGACCGACTGAAAAACACCACAAAGAGGTTAAAAGAATACTTTAAATACCTAAAGGTTTACCATAAACATGTGGGACTTTGGTATCTCAAGATTTCTGCCATTTGAACTAACAAGCATTTTTCAGAACGGCTGATCATGCCGGATGCCTTGATACTCGGAAAAGCACTACTGAGGGATACATTCCCTTGTGTGATAAACTTGTAAGCTGATGTCAAAGAAACAATAATTGCACTGTCAATGTCTTCAGCAGAGACAGAGTATGTGGCGTTTATTCTTGCAAGTTGGTGCTCAGTAAAGGTGGGATGAGGACACAACTTCAAGATTATGGCTTCAACTACAACAAAATACCGTTGTATTGCGACTCTCAGTCAGCCATAGCAATCTCATGCAACCCCGTACAACACTCACGGACAAAGCACATCCATACTCGGTATCATTTCATAAAGGAACAGGTTGAAACATGAGGGTTATAATTGAATTATATTTTGTCAGAACTGAATACCAATTAGCAGACATGTTTACAAAGCCCTTCCTGAGGATCGGTGTTAAGTATCCTTGTAGAATTGATTGGTATGAGATGTTTGACGTCACAGCTGAACTAGAGTTTCTGACAATGAATCTTCTTGATATCATGATCAAACATCATCATGTACATATTATTGAATAGAAAAAGCAAAATACAAAAAATATAAACTAACAAAAAATAAAATACACAATCATAAATCAGAAATATCCAAAAAGATTTCTTCTCGACAATGTATCATTGAATCGAGATAACCATTTACTTGCTTAGAAATGGTCTATTAACATTGACACGGTAGTTAAAAGAAGTTCGAGCGAGAGTTTTTGCCAAATAGGTTTCAAAACATTCCATTTCCTAATTTTCCTAGATGCTTATGTTGTGCAAGAAATATTCAGTACATAACCCGGACTTCATATAAAGGAAGGTTTATAACTTATACGTCACAACGAGAAAATTGAACGTTTCTCCGGCCTCTTTGAGCTGGTCTTACAAAGACATTCCAATGTTTTAGCTCAAGAAAAAGGATAGGTGTTTACGTTTTCAGTGCGCTTACCCTACTGTAGAAGATAATTCCCTCTAACATCTGGTTTATTCAAAAAGTTAAACACAATTATTCAAGAATTTCTCGATGACAATTTCATAACTTTCGAAAATTGGTAGTTCAACACTCCATCTCTCACGCATGTCTTCAAAAGACAGAACAAATTTTCAAATTGGTCCTATAATTAGGGGAGTTTTTCGAAAAACAAAGTTTTAATGTTTTTGGATACATCAACAACGACCATTCTTATGTATTCAAAACATTATTAAAATGTTCCAAACCATTCATGCTGACCATATTTTCTCCCAAAGAATTTTCAAGACATATTTTAATCACAAGGTATTTCAAAAACTAAGGGTTTATTATTTAAAATAAGGGGAGAGAAATGGATTTAAAAAATATCAAATGACTCAAAGAAAGTGCTGAACAGTAAGAAAAGGTTTATGTGTTTCGATCTTATACCCAACAACATCTTAATTTCACGACGATTCTGAAGTCATAAGGTGGTTAGGTTAGGAATCAATCCTATGATCCAACCAAAACTCGAGGATCTACCCAAGGATAATCCAAAGTTAGAAATAGCAGTCCTTTAGGTAATGATTGTAGATAGATGAATATTGAATAATTCCGACTAAGATTGAGTTAAACAGCACTGGAATAATCCACAACAAGGTGTTAGTAAATGACGTCTTGTAAGCATTGAAGGCGTTGAATGAATTAAAAAGAAATGAATGGAAAAAGGGTTCTAAAGAAAAGAGCCCTCCCCACAACTTAAGGTGCAGAAATCGGTCAATTAAATTTGCTATCAAATCACAAGATGATTGCTGGTATTGAATACGTCATCATGGACCCAGTTATGCAATGCACAACCCTTACCCAGCCATTCGGGTTTCTCTCAACACGAAACTTGTCCTCATTTGTCACGGAGATACACATCGTTATCCTATTGACATCTCACTCCAGATTGTTGATATTTGAATAGGTGGCAATCTGCTCCAGCCTCCGAAGTACTAAAACCAAAATGCACTAATCGAGACAATAGCCAAGAGTCAATCAAATCCTACTCGTAATGACACTTTCCAATTCATCACTTGTTGAACATCAACAAGTTTCACAAGCATTAACAAAAGGTCCTACGCAATATCATTGTGAAATTTGCCAAGAACATTCAAGTATACTTCTTTATAATTCACAATGACGAATGGTAAATCCTGCCAATGTCACATCAAACACACTGCGGTAGTGGCTTGCGAGATTCTATAAATAAATCAAACTTGTGACAACTGGATATCGATTTGGGTCCAAGTAAATGAATTGACGGTTGATGAATTTTGATAAAAACATGACACTCTCGATGTTTCAAAAAACTCTTTAAACGATTGACAAGTCGATTGAAATTCAATCAATTTTCTCGTTTACACTAACTCAACTTGCGGTCAAACGGGGTGGTAACGACAACCCAATCTCCCAGTCAAATGCACAACTTAAACATACATCTAAAGAAAGTTTACAAGATTGAAAGACATAGACTTCCCCGCTAACTCTGATTTGAAGCTTCAAGATAATGGCAAAAGTAAGAGCATGTTTGGATACAAAGAACATAAGATCGAAAGATTGGCTTAGCCGATCGCAAAGCATGAATGAACAATGTTTACAACAAATAACGAAGACCAAAGACCAATAACAACTCGAGCTAAAACGACAAAAGCAATCTCACATGATCTCAATGAAGGAGTGTCCATCAATGAACTCACTTCGGGGGAGATTGTTTAGCACTCAATTTTATTGATTCAATAAAGTGGAAGTTCGTTCCGAGGTGTTCAAGACTTCACTTCGGGGGAGATTGTTAGCCTCACTCTATTGTAGTCGAACAAGGAAGCTACGGTACTCTAATTATGGAGCTTCGGTCTTTAATTTAGTCAACTTGTAACAACAAATAATATCGGGAATCGGGCTCGATGAAAAAATAAAAAAATAGTTTTAATCTAATATTGTATAGTTTTGGGTTTAATCCCAAGCAAAACCCTAAGCCCCTGGTCCTAGTTATATTCCCGCGCGTCACAATAAATGTGAATGGTTATATATTAATATATATTTTAGATATTTTCCAAAAATATCAAAATATATATATAGATATTTTCATTAGAAATATCTAGTATTTATATACTTCTTTTAAGATTCAATCTGTTCATATACTAAAATTTCTTATTTCTCTCAAAACTCTCTCTCTCTCTCTCTATTTCGTCGTCTCTCTCAATCTTCTTTTCTTGTTTTTCCCGTGTTCGGGTTATGAAGGTGGAAGAATAAACGTTCCTACAGAAGATGAGACATAGATACTTGGACTTTCAGTGGCGGGCAATACCTAATGTGACTTTGTAGTATTAAAATCAATATATCTGATAACACCATATTTTAAGGCTAACACTTCTGTAAGTAGGCAACCATGTTGTGCTTGTCACAGAAATCTAAATTCGCCATTTGATGGTAAGAAGTTAGATTAGGGTTCTGGGATATGTTTGTATATGAGAGTATGTGAGCTTGTCAAAGTTAATTGAGATTATATAGAGAGCACTTAGGGTTTTGTTTTGACTGACTGAATGAAATGTGTTCTTATCTTGAAGAAAGCTTATGATTTTATAGAAAGATCAAGAATTCTCCAAATTAGTCAAACCTATAGACGAAGTTGTTGGCGGAAATTTCGCAACGGCTATATTTAATTCTGTTATGCCTCAAACAGTACTAACGATCACCCACTAGTACTAATTTTAGCCTAACAGTACTAACTTTAAGTCTAGCAGTATTATGATATTCCTGTAAGTACTAACTTAATACTGGCAGTGTTAAGTTTATGCCTAGCAGTATCAACTCCAATTCTGTTCCAACAAGCATTGCCATCATAAATTTAGATTCTCACAATCTCTCTTTCTGTTTTTTTAGCTCACTAAATCTCTCATTTCTTTTTCTCATCAATTCACTCTTTCTGTTTTTATCACACAACTCTCTTTCTGTTTTTTAGCTCATTAAATCTCTCATTTATTTTTCTCACCAATTCACTTTTTCTGTTTTTATCACACAACTCTCTTTCTGTTTTTCAGCTCAATATATCTCTCTTTTCTTTTTCTCACCAATTCAGACAGTTTTGTACAATGTTCTATCAATTCCATTAGTTTCATGATGTCCTCCCTACTTCCAAGTGTGTTAACTCTTGAGAGAGGTGGATCATTAGACTGTTTAGATGCAACCTCAAACCTAGTTTAAGCTTCTGCACCCCTAATATGGTATCTTGGCACCTGGGACCACTACCTGAATCAGTTCCCTGAGGAAAAGATTCATTAAGTGTTGCCATAGATTGGGTCCTATTTATGTTACCACTGTCCTGCTCTGCTTCTAAGCTAGAAGCAGTAGTGGCAGCCCTTTCTATTCTGTCACCCAACTCCTTATAGACATCCTCATCATCAACCTTTTCAGGGGGACCACTAGACTGAGGTATCTTGGTGTCCCGACCTCTTTTAAATTACCTAGGTGTTTGACTCATCACACACCTTTGTTTGATGTTGTATGTCCTCCCCTCAATTCAATACCAGGTACTCAATATGCTCAGCCTGCAAATGTTAGTCCAAAACCAAGAATACACAATCCAAAGTAGATCTTGTTTAAGAATTTTAATTATGACTAACAATTTTTAACTGGCAGTCTTAAGTATAACTAGCAGTACTAATTATACTTAGTAGTGCTAATGTTTTGCCTAGCAGTACTAAAACCTACCTAGCAGTATTAATCTTACAACTACCAGTTTTACTTCTATATACATTTCTAAGACAAGCACATCTTTAGAGATTAAGTAATCCAATGCTAGCAATTAGAAAGTTAAACCTACTAACATCAAATGCCTTTGTGAGAAGATCTGCAACATTGTAGTCTGTGTGAATCTTGATCACTTGAATCAACTTCTTCTCATAAGAATCTCTGATGAAGTGATGCCTTATCTCTATGTGCTTGGTTTTAGAGTGAAACACTGGATTCTTCACAATGCAAATGGTGCTTTCATTATCAATATAAATCATGGTGTTCATGAAGTTGAACCCATAATCAAGCATTTGATTTTGGATCCATAGCACCTGTCCACAACAATGAGCAGCAGCAACATACTCTGCTTTAGTAGTAGAATTTGCAACTATAGTCTACTTCTTACATTGCCATGAAATCAACCTCTTGCCAAGAAATTGACAACCTCCTGTTGTGGATTTCCTGTCAAGGCTAGCACCAGCATAATCACTATCTGAAAAAGCTTCCAAGTCAAATGGTGAATCTCTAGGATACCAAAGGCCCAATTTAGGTTGACCTTTCAAGTATCTAAAGATCCTCTTCACAGCATGAAGATGTGAGGTTTTAGGTGTAACTTGGAACCTTGTACAAGCACACACAACAAACATTATGTCAGGAATATAAGCCTTGTTAAATGATCCAATCATTGATCTGTATAAATGAACATCCACATTGTCAGCTTCTTCATCCTTGACCAATGCCTTGTTAGGCTTTATAGGAGTGCTTGCTATTTTCACAGTGGCAAAATCAAACTTCTTTAATATTTTAGCCACATATTTGTCATGGCTAATGAAGATTCCATCCTTCTTCTGTTGTACTTGTAACCCTAAGAAGAAAGTGAGTTCCCTCATAAAACTCATCTAGAATCTCTTGTGCATCAACCCTTCAAACTCATCACATAAAGACTTCTTTGTGGATCCAAAGATGATATCATCAACATACACTTGTACTAACAAGATATCATCTTTGTCCTTCTTGATGAACAAAGTCTTATCAATAGTGCCTCTTCTAAATCCATTATCAATTAAGCATGTAGACAATGTCTCATACCAGGCTCTAGGAGCTTGGTGTAGACCATATAAAGCTTTTTCTACCTTATACACTTTGTCAGGAAAATGTGGATCTTCAAAACCATGAGGTTGGCAAACATATACCTCATCTTTAATAGTATCATATAAGAAAGCACTCTTCACATCCATCTGGTACACAATAAACCACATAAATGATGCATAAGCCAAAAATAACATGATTGCTTCTATCCTAGCAACAGGAGCAAAAACCTCATCATAATCAATGCCTTCTTCTTGGGTATAACCTTGTGCAACCAGTCTTGCTTTGTTTCTGAAAACAATTCCTCTCTCATCTTTCTTATTTCTAAAGACCCATTTGGTTCCAATTGGCCTCTTGCCATTAGGTAAATCCACCAGAGTCCAAACCTTTTGAAGTTTAAATTGCAGAAGCTCCTCTTGCATTGCCTCTACCTAGCTTGGATCTCCCAAAGCTTGAATTACCTTTTTGGGTTCTTTTTTAGAGAGAAAACATGCAAATAAGCAGTTTTGATAATCTTTATGATTTGTTCTCTTCTGCTTATTAATGTAACACACCATAGCATGTTCATCAGAATTCTTGGTCATTCTCCTTGTTTGAATGGTTGAATTTAAGTCTCCAATGATCTGGTCTTTAGGATGATCTTTGTCAATTCTGGTTGTAGGAATAGGACTGACATTCATGGTTGTTTCCAAGTTGTTTAGGTCAGCCTCTACACCCACATCTTCATCATCATAAGCATTGCCTAAAATTCCAGTATCATTCATTAGAGTCACTGATAATTGCCTTTTTAGGTGCAATTATAATATATATAGTATATGTATTCTAAAAGATTCAAAGAAATTACTTTTGACCAAAGTAAAATCAAAAATCTACCGGGTCGTTCTCCCAACGAGGTGTGCAATGGAAAGTCGTTTGTCGGTTTGATAATCGATGTTTGAATATAATAAGGCTTTGAATGGGTTATCTAAATCTACTGGAAAAAGCAATTAAAAGGCAATCTAAACTAAAAACGAAAGCAATTACGAAAACGGGAACGTAAAAACACGATTTAAAAAACCTAAATTATCACAAATTTAAATCCTAAAATGATTTTTTAAGTTTTCCTAATCCTAAATGACTAAATCATAAGAAAAATTAAAGAAAATCCTAAAACGAGAGCTTTTAAAGTTAAAGAACGCAGAAAACGAGAACATGATTCAAATCCCGTTCTTAAAAAAAACAAATTCTAAAATTTTAACTCTACAAAATCAAATTTAATTTTCCTAAGTCCTAAATGATAAAAGAAAATTTTGAAAAAAAGAATTATATTTTTTTTACTTTTATATTTTTTATTATGAATTAAAAACTG
>BQNB010003637.1:3440-15543 GCA_026074375.1 Tanacetum coccineum | reverse complement strand
TTCCTGATAAACTCCATGGAATTCATAGCACCTTCCATGTTTCAAATCTCAAGAAATGTATGGCGGATGAAAACTTGGTTGTCCCACATGAAGAGATCCAACTTGATGACAAATTACACTTTATTCAAGCAAAGTCGAATTCCTATTGTCAAAGTTCGATGGAATTCAAGGCGAGGTCTGGAATATACTTGGGAGCGAGAAGATTTCTTCAAAAGAAATTACCCTCATCTTTTCTCGAGTAATCAGAAGACGAGAAAAAGGAATCGAGAACCAGGACGGCGCTCCCTTAAGGAGGGGAGGATGTAACATTTCGTATTTAAGGTCACTATTTATTCCGAACTTTACTTCTATTTTTATTTTTAAGCAAAGTCATTAATTTTACGTTTACCCGATTTGGTAAGAATTTCCCGTTCTCAGCTTTAAGTGAGCCGTATTTGGAAATCTATTCCATCTTCGTGCCTTAAGTGGTTTAATATTCTTATAATACTCCCCCGATGATTATAGTTTACATCATTGTCATTTTCCGTTGTGTTTCGCGTTTACGTAAATTTCTTGCTTAAAACTCGCGTTTTACCTTAAACCTTACTTTTTATTTAATTTAACTTACACTATACTTTAAATTAAATACTTATAAACTAAAAATCAAAAAAATAATATAAAAACACCCTAGACCTAGGCCTATGGCCGGTTTTACCCAACACAACACACCACCCCTTTTCACTTTTCTATAAACCATCATTATTTCTCTTTTCCATACATGCAAAACCCTCCCTTTCACCTAGTTTCAAAAAAAAATTCAAATCTCTTCCTCCTCTCTTCTCCTTGGGCTGCCGAAATTATCATCACCACCACCATCATCTTACAAATTTTTTTCTTCTCATTTTTATCATCATAACATCATCCTAGAGTTGCTTGCAAAGTTTGGCAGTTTTTCTTAAAGTTTTGAAGAAGTTATTGAAGTTCTAATGGAAGGTTTAAATCAAGACTATGTTGGATTTTGGATTCTTGTTATTTAGGGTGTATTGAACCCATGTGAGTCAAGATTGTGGGTGTTGGAGTGGGTCTAACTCAGCCCCTAACAAGAAGAAAGTGTTAGTTGGTCTTGATTTTCTTGTCTAAATCATTGTCTAGTAAGGTTACTTCTTAATCTTTAATTTTTCTTTTGATTTTGATCCATAAAAATGGATGTTTGATTCTGGAAATGCAAGTTTATATGATGATAAGTTGTGTTTAAGATCTTGGTATGTCATTGCATGTGATTGGTTAGAGTTAAGATTGATGTTTGGATAGGTTTTAGAGTAAATAATTGGGACTGTTTTGAACCAGTAGCAAAAACGTGTTATAGAAGAAATATTTTGGCTTGGAGCCTATGATTAAATTACATGTCTGGGAAGATATATGTCTTGGCATCATAGGATAGTTGGATTCCCAACCAACTCCTTGGGATGAGGGAGTTATGGTCAAAATAAGAAAATAGGTCAAATCTGGACCTATGATTAGAAAACGGGTTAAACTCCAAGTTTTTGCAACAAAAGGTTAGGTTTTAAAGATTGGGTCAGTGGTAGACATATTAAGGAAGCTATATCTTTTGGCCTCACCTTCATTGCTATCATGGTTTAGGAATTATGGCCATTTCCGTAAAGGGTAAAAAGTTTGGAAACTTTCTGTTTTGGGTAACCAGGGGTAAAACAGTCTTTTCACATAGTTACGAAACTTTGTAGATTATGAGTCTTACATTTTTGAAAACTAGACTCAAAGAGATTTCCAAGAGTGAAAGCCTAACAATTAGAACATTTGTGAGCTAGGAGATATGAGTCCATGAAGTCGAGTTAAAATCAGAAACGGAGTTTTTACGTCTAGTCTCAAAATTTAAAAACGTATAGTACACTTTGATAAAATAAGAATTAAAAGCCGAAACTTAGTAGGTGTTTATTTACCTATAAGACCAGATCACAAGTCATTTTGGGAAGGACTGGGAAAGTTCATGTGGAATGATGATTATTCGGAAACACATCTCATGATCACATGTTTAATTTTTACGTATTGTTACTTTCTACGTACTAAGTCGCGTCACTCCTATAGGTTGTCGGTGATTGTTGGTGATCTCTCTCGATCTATATACTCAGCTTCTCGATCCTCATCGCTTATTTGACTTACAGTGAGTTCATAGCCTCTCTTGATCAAAGTTTATTTTTCTTAACCCAGCGAGGGAGCTGCTGCTAGTTTTTGATAAAACGAACAGTAGGTTTTTTTTTCTTCCTATTGCTTGGACTTGGTATGTGAATATTGTTTGTTGCTTGAGTAGCTTTCGTCATAAGAACCCCAATTGGTGAGCTGTCAATTACCTATGATGGGTAGCCGTCATACATTTATAACCCTATGGGCTTGAAACCGGTTCGATTTTGGGAAGTTTCGAATCCGGAAAGTGAGCACTCCCAATGTAGGACATAATTGTATGGAAGATTTGACTGGTATCTGATGAAATACAGTAAACTGGGGAATTATTGTATTATTATTATTTGTTTATGGAATTAGTCAATGGGATCGGTGTCACGAGCTTAATGCAACTATTGGTTATTAGCTTGTCTGATCAACAAGTCTATATGATGTTTATGAATATTATAATGCTTGTGTTCAACCCTATTTCAACTGTTTATTATTTATAAAACTTTTTAAATTCCTCAACCTGTGTTGACCTTTATAGCATTTTTCATCTCAGGTAATTAAAGTACGACGACTTGTGGCAATAAAAGGAGTATTTGCTGCTAACGGTTTTGTTGCTTTACTTTAGTAATCATTCGTTAAACAAAAAAACTTAATTTAGTTTGTTAAATTCAAACTTGTTTTATGTATGGTAACGATCTCTTGGGACTACGCTTTTGAACTCTGAATGAATGCAATGGAATGGTTGTTTGTTTTAAAACATCTCTTTGAGTCATTCTTTATTTCTTGCGACTATTGTACTTCTATTTAACACCCAAATTGTTGGTTCCGCTGCGTGTAAATTTGAGGGTGTTAAAGATTGGTATCAGAGCCACAGGTTATAGAGAACTAGGTTGTTTTCAAAACTTAACTATAACTTTATTTAAAAAAAAAAGAAAAAAAAATTTAGCGCGCAAATTCCTCATGATGCCGTCTAAGTCGTTCTTGCAATTACGTTTCTAGCATTATATATTGCGGGTGTATTATCCTTAAGTATTTATTAATAAATACTATGATATACATGTCGAGATATATATTTATTATGAAAACTTTAACATTATTAAAGTTGTATCATACCTTGAAAGTTCTTATCTAAATATTGCATACATTCATATTCGCTTCTATTCATTTATTTTGCATACATCGTACCTTGCATAAATTTTATTAAATATTAGGGGACCTTATACGTATCCTCGTATTGAAGAATTATCATTGGCGAAAACCTCATTTCAGTGACGACGCGATTGCTCTCGTGCAAATTCTTAAATTGGAGGTTTGTACTGAATCCAGGCCATGCACACTTTGCAAACAACAACAATAATAATGGATGGATAGAGTAGGATGTACCACTAGGAGAGATGGATGAGCCGATGGTAGACTCGGAGTCTGACGAGGAGGAGACAGATGATGATGATGATGTTAGTGATGTTGTGGATGCGCCTAACCCGAGCACCTACGAGGTTGGAGGTCCATCTACGGCTATCGCAACTCAGCCTCAGGTGATTGATGACTTATATAGAGAGATGGATAATTTGATAGAGAGGCAAGGAGCGTTGATGAGGATGATGGTCGAGGTGAGTGATATTGAGGCATTGGGGAGACTCACCCTAGAGTGACTGCTTTGGAGGAGCAGGTGCAGACCCTGCAGACAGCTCTACATGAATCCAGGCTAGAGAACAGCAATGGAGACTACCAGTGGCTGAGATGCACAGTCGCGAGGGTACCTTGATGCAGTACATGCTGTGGATGGAGGAGCGCCTCACTGTTTTGGAGAAGAGTCTCCCTGGACCGTCCGAGGGCCCAATAGTATTTTTCTCCTTTTTACTTTGTTGGTCTAGGAGCATATTGGTATAGTTCACTAAACTGCTAATGCCAGTTAGTGGCCTCGGTGCATGCCAGGTGTATTTGTTCTCTATGTTAAACACGCAGTCCCTTATTGGATTTCTGTATGATGACTCCTCTAGTTGCTTAGTTTATTAGTAGTTTTATTATTGGATATTGTAGTCCCACTAACCGGCCTGTCGGTTAGTTGACATAGTTCTAGTGAGTGTATTGAACCTAAGTCATGATAGGTCACGGTTTGTAAAACCACAATACAACAATTGTACTAATTTTAGGTGCCTGAATGAGATTGGACTACTTTGATCTTTATTTCTGTGTTATGGTTTGCTTATTTGTTATTTCCAATTTGTTTGCTGTCTAGATTGTTGCTCATATGTTAATAGTATTATTCCTGTAAGTTTATAATTATACTCAATGGTATGAGTTACTTACACTTTTCTTTTCCTGGGTCTTGAGTTGAATCATGCCTCCTAAACTATGTCACAAGTTGCCATTGCCAAATTAGTTTCCGAGAAGTGGTGAAAGCGCTTGCCTCTGATCGTGCCACTTGAATGCGAGGCACGGTGCTGAGGACTGGAATTGTGGATAGGTGCAGCAATGCAGGTAGGTCCGAAAAGAGCACTTCTGGAGAGGGGATGGGATTTCTCAAGTTTCATGAAGTGTGGTCCTACCTAATTCCATGGTAAAGAAGGGGCTATCGAACTTTGTCGTTGGTTTGAGAAGGATGGAACGTACCTTTTGGGGATAGCGAATGCTGATGAAAGGAGCAAGTCAATGTTTGTTGTGCTAACCTTTAAGGTTGAGATTTACCGGGTGGAAACACCAAGTTAGCCACCTCAGTTTAGCAGAGGCAAATGGGAAAATCATGGGATGATATGAAAAGATGGATGTTGGATAGAATTTGTCCTGATGAAGATATATCAAGGTGGAAGATGAGTTGAGAAACTTGAGGTTAAGGGACCATGACATAGCTGCTTACACCAACCGATTTAACAAATTGGTTTTACTATGTCCTGAGGTTGTTCCATCTACCAAAAAGAAGATCAGTCAATATATCAAGGGGTTGCCATCATACATCCAGGGTGAGACCTATTCTTCTAAGCCAACTACCCTAAATGAAGCTATAAGGATGGCGCCGTATTATGGAGCAAAAGTCTCAGGGTTGGAAGGAATGAATGCTGGAATCAATCAAGAGATAATAGGAAGGTGGAAATCAAAGGAATAATCAGGTAACGTAATAACAACCGAGGAGACAACCGTGGACAACCTCTCTCACAACTCAAAACCAATACGAGGGAATGGGCGGTGCTTGGGCCATGGACCAGCTCAAGGTGGAAAATGTGTACCATAGGGGGCAGCCCAAGTGCATAGGTGTAAACATGGTTCCATTTGGAAATTGCCGATGAAATCGAAATAAATTGTGGAAAAAAGGGAACATATTGCGAGGGATTGTTAGTGGTAAAGGAGTAGCACAGGTGCTATACTGAGCCGTATAGGGTTTGTTTAAGTGTGCGGGGACGAATACCTTGCAACAGTGAATTGTGTCCGAGAAGAAGAAGCAGGATGGAAGGAATGCTAGTGCCATGTTTTTGCCGTAAAAGATGTTGATAAAGACCAAGGCCCACAAGTGGTGATGGTACGTTCTGGCTTAATAATCGTTATTTTAGCATATTGTTTGATTCGGGGTCGAATAAGAGTTTCATAATGCTAGTCGACTCATTTTAATTGACAACGACCCAGAAAGAATAAGTGCTAGTTATGAGAGGGTTAGCGATGAAAGGATCGTTGTACACATACCGTATTAAAGGGGTGCAATTTAAAATTAGTCAACTTCTATTTAAAATCGATCTAATGCCTATAGGAACTGGTGCTTTTGATGTCTAATTGGCATGGATTGGTAGCTGTTAATGATGCCCGTCATATTGTGGTATATAGGATGGTGCAATTCCAATTAAGGAATCGAAAGTTAGTTGGTTGTAAGGGTGATAGAAATTTTCCGATTAACAAGTGATTATCTTATTAAGGGCAAGAAATACATCGAAAGAGGGATGTCCATCTATTCTTAGCTATGTACGCTGAAGGAGAAATTGAGAAACATCTCGAAGATGTACTAGTAATTATGTGATTTTCCTGAAGTTTTCTTGATGACTTTTCGGGACTTCCCACGTACGACAAGTTGAATTCAAATTGATATCGTATCGAGGCTGCTCTGTCGCCGTGCCACCTTATGTTTGGCCCGTCTTAGAATGAAGAAATTGTGAGCAATTGAAAGAATTGTTGGAAAAAGGATTTTTTCGCGAGCTCGTCACCATGGGGAGCTTCGGTATTGTTATAATGAAAAAGGATAGGGTTATTTCTTATGTGCATCGATTATCATGCAAATGAAATAAGGTGCGGTATCAAAAACGTATCCTCTCCTGAGAATTGATGTATTTATTCGATCAACTTCAGGTTACAAGCTGCTATTTTCGACAAATTGATCTACGATCGGGGTATCATCAATAGCGTTCGAGAAAGAGGATATTCCCATCACCTTGTTTGAACGAGGTATGGTTTTAGGGAATTTCTAAATGTGATGAGTTTGGTCTAATCCAATCGCACAGCCAGAGTTCCATGGGACTTAGATGATCGTGTCTGCAAGATCTTATCTTTGATAAATTTTTGATCGTTATTTATCGACGACATTCTAATTTCCAAGGACCCAAGGGAGGAACTAGAAGAGCATCTAAAAGAATTTTTTGGACTGCTCAAGAAAGAGAAATTGTACGCCAAATTCTCAAAATGTGATTTCTGGTTGGAGTCCGTTCAATTCCTTGGCCATGTTATTAATAGGGGAAGGCGTCCATGTCGATTCCACGAAAATTAAAAGCTATCAATATATTGCGTTTCAAAGTCGCAAAAAAGTAAGACAATTTATGGGATTAGCCGGCTATTATAGAAGATTCATCGAGGGATTTTCTTTGATCGCCAAGCGCTTACAAATTACTCAAAAGAATAGAGATTGCGTGGGGGTGCGGATGAGGATGAAGCTTCCAAAGCTATGCAAGATCTATGTTACTGCTTAATTTTACCTTTGACGATGGTCTGATGATTTCATCGTTTATTGCGATGCATCACTCAAGGGTTATGGTGCGGTACTAATGCAACGGGATATGGTTTTTTATTTTTATATTTTTATTTTTCATAAAAAATCTATTCTAAGAAATGAAAAATCTTTTTGAGTTTTTATATTTTTATATATTTACATAGGATACACGAAGAGGTACTGCCATCACTCTTTATTTTCTTCTGCCAGACTCTAAGTGTTTCTGGAGGCATGCTTTTCATCCCAAGCTTGTTGATAAGGAATTCAAATCTTTCCTTTAACAACGCTTTGGTGAAGATGTCTGCCAATTGATACTCAGTCCGGACGAAGTAAAGCTCAACCACACCATTTTCGACTCGTTCTTTGATAAAGTGATACCGGACATCAATATGCTTTGATCTTAAATGCTGGACGTTGTTAGAGTAAAGAGCGATATCACTCTTGTTATCATAGTACAGAGGGATTTTGTTGAATTCAAATCCATAATCTGTCAGTTGTGATCTCATGCATAGGATTTGGACACAACATCTAGATAAGGCAATGTATTCTGCCTCTGTAATAGAGATAGCAATGCTTTTATGCTTCTTTGAGGACCAACTGACAAGTCTGTCTCTTAAGAACTGGGCACTGCCAGAAGTACTTCTTCTTGTGTCTTGACACCCGACGTGATTTGCATCTGCATAAGCTGTTAGTGCAATACTGGTATCTTTCGAGTACCAAAGGCCCATATTCGTGGTGCCTCTTAGGTATCAAAAGATCTGTTTTACTGCATGTAAGTGATTTTCGGTAGGCTTTGCCTGATACCGAGCACACATGTATACTACAAATACAAGATCATGTCGACTTGATGTAAGATACATAAGGGATCTGATCATGCCACGATAACGGGTAGCATCAACGGGTGTCCAATGTAGAATTTAATCTAGTTTGGCATGGTCTACCATGGTAGTGTCAACTGGGTCACTAGAGTCGATACCATATTTCTTAAGAATTTCTAAAGCATATTTTGTCTGGTTTATAAAGATGCTTCTAAGACTTTGAGAAATTTGAAGTCCAAGAAAAAAATGTCAATTTGCCCATCATTGACATCTTAAACTTAGAACTCATTTTATCAGCAACTATATCACATAGACTAGGATCAATAGATGCAAAAATTATATCATAGACATAAATTTGTACCATGAGAATATCTTTGCCTTCATTTCTTGTGAATAATGTGGGGTGGACCGCACCTTTGGAGAACTTTTGAGACAATAGAAAGCTTGACAATATATCATACCACGCACGTGGGGCCTACTTTAAGCCATAGAGGGCTTTCTTCAGCTTGTACACATAGGTAGGATTGTCTGGATCTACAAAGCCCTCCGATTGACTAACATAGACTTCTTCACGCAGTTCACCGTTTAAGAAAGCTTTCTTGACATCCATCTAGTGGATACTCATGTTCTTATTGGCAACATTTGCAACGAAGATTCTAATTGCTTCTATGCGTGCAACTTGTGTGAAAGTTTAACACCCCCAAATTCATTTCGCAGCGGAACCAACAGTTTGGGTGTTAAGTCATAGCACAACAACATAAGAATATAAAGAACGACTCAAAAGAGACGTTTAAAACATTACATTGTCCCATTCATGTAAGATCAGAGTCAAAAATTTGTCCACAAGATCGTCACCATACAACATCATAACATAAGTTTTAAAAACCATAACACAAAGTGTTTTTAATGAATGGAACCAAAACAAGTTTAATCAAAACATTTCGCGCTAGACTCCATTCGCCACTCTAAGCCATCAACCCTGATTACCTGAGATAAAACATGCTAAAAAGTCAACGAAAACGTTGAGTGAATCCATAGAGTTTATATGAAATAAAGAGTGAACACAAGTATTTTTAATCATCGAAAACTTGTGGATCAAACAAGTTTTAATCACTAATGCATTAAGCTCATGCCACTGAAACGTTAACCAACATATTATAAATATGTAACCACATGCCCCACAACTAGGTAATATTGCAATATACCTAAAGAAATTCTCAATACAAAATGTCCTTTAGGGGTGATCGCGCCATGGATGTCACAACCCCAGACAGGGCAGTCACGGCCCAATAGATCTACTTAATGTACTAGCGCTCACCCATCATAGGTAATTAACAGTGCATGAAATTAGGGGGCCTTTCTGCAATAGGTACTTATGCAATTAGTTCACAATCGGGTCCAGCAACCAAAAATCACTTGTGTTCAATTTATAAAACTAGCATGTATCTCCCTCGCGGGGTTTATAAAAACATTTATAAGTAGAAAGGCGAGGCTATGAACTCACCGAGAGAACAATTAGATCAGAAGTATGACGAGTCTCGAACGAGCGGGAAGTACTCCTAAGCACCTCCTAAAAGACGTGACGCGACTTAGTACGTAGAAAGAAACAATACGTAAAAATTAAACAAGTGATCATGAGATGTGTTTCCGAGATAAGCATGGCATTCCACTAGAACTTCCCCAAATCCTTTTTACTCCCAAAATGACTTGTGATCTGGTCTTATAGGTAAATAAACACCTACTAAGTTTCGGCTTTTAATTCTTATTTTATCAAAGTGTACTATACGTTTTTAAATTTTGAGACTAGACGTAAAAACTCAGTTTCTGATTTTAACTCGACTTCATGGACTCATATCTCCTAGCTCACAAATGTTCTAAATGTGAGGCTTTCACTCCTGGAAAGCTCTTTGTGTCTAGTTTCCAAAAATGTAAGACTCATAATCTACAAAGTTTCAAAACTATGTGAAAAGACTGTTTTACCCCTGGTTACCCAAACCAGAAAGTTTCCAAAAAATTTACCCTTTACGAAAACAGCCATAAATCCCAAACCATGATAGCAATGAAGGTGAGGCCAAAAGCTATAGCTTCCTTAAGATGTATACCACTGACCCAATCTTTAAAATCTAACCTTTTGTTGCAAAAACTTGGAGTTTAACTCGTTTTCTAATCATAGGTCTAGATTTGACCTATTTTCTTATTTTGACCATATCTCCCTCATCCCAAGGAGTTGGTTGGGAATCCAACTATCCTATGATGCCAAGACATGTATCTTTCCAGAAATGTAATTTAATCATAGGATCCAAGCCAAAATATTTCTGCTATAACACGTTTTTGCTACTGTTCCAAAACAATCCCAAATATTTACTCTAAAACCCATCCAAACATCAATCCTAACTCTAACCAATCACATGCAATGCCATACCAAGCTCTTAAACACAACTTATCATCATATAAACTTGCATTCCCAGAATCAAACATCCATTTTTATGGATCAAAATCAAAAGAAAAATTAAAGATTATGAAGTAACCTTACTAGAAAATGATTTAGACAAAAAAATCAAGACCAACAAACACTTTCTTTTTGTTAGGGGCTGAGTTAGACCCACTTCAAAACCCACAATCTTGAATCACAAGGGTTCTATACACCCTAAATAACAAGAATCCAAGATCCAACCTAGTCTTGATTTAAACTTTCCATTAGAACTTCAATAACTTCTTCAAAACTTCAAGGAAACCTACCAAACTTTGCAAGCAACTCTAAAATGATGTTAAGATGATAAAAATGAGAAGAAAAATTTTGTAAGATGATGGTGGTGGTGATGATAATTTCGGCAGCCCAAGGAGAAGAGAGGAGGAAGAGATTTGAATTTTTTTGAAACTAGGTGAAAGGAAATGTTGCATGTATGGAGAAATGAAAAGAAATGATGGTTTATAGAAATTGTGAAATGGGTTGTGTGTGGGAAAGGGCAAACCGGCCTAGGCCTAGAAATAGGGTGTTTTTTTTTTTGATTTTTAGTTTATAAGTATTAATTTAAAGTATAGTGTAAGTTAAATTAAATAAAAAGTAAGGTTTAAGGTAAAACGCGAGTTTTAAGCAAGAAATTTACGTAAACGCGAAACACAACGGAAAATGACAATGATGTAAACTATAATCATCGGGGAGTATTATAAGAATATTAAACCACTTAAGGCACGAAGACGGAATAGATTCCCAATTACGGCTCACTTAAAGCTGAGAACGGGAAATTCTTACCAAATCGGGTAAACGTAAAATTAATGACTTTGCTTAAAAATAAAAATAGAAGTAAAGCTCGGAATAAATAGTGACCTTAAATACGGAATGTTACATCCTCCCCTCCTTAAGGGAGCGCCATCCCGGTGCTCGATTCCTCTTTCTCGTCTTCTGATTACTCGAGAAAAGATGAGGGAAATTTCTTTTGAAGAAATCTTCTCGCTCCCAAGTATATTCCGGACCTCGCCTTGAATTCCATCGAACTTTGACAATAGGAATTCGACTTTGCTTGAGCTGCTTCACTTCGCGGTCCATGATTTCTACTGGTTCTTCAATAAAGTGCAAATTGTCATCAAGTTGGATCTCTTCAAGTGGGACAACCAAGTTTTCATCCGCCATGCATTTATTGAGATTCGAAACATGGAAGGTGCTATGAATTCCATGGAGTTTATCAGGAAGCTCCAGCTTGTATGCCACGTGATCAATTCTTTCTGTGATTTTGAATGGCTCAATGTACCGTGGACTCAGCTTACCACGTTTCCCAAAGAAAATTATGCCCTTCCAAGGCGATACCTTTAACATGACCATATCACCCACTTGAAATTCCATCGGTTTGCGTTTGACATCCGCATAACTTTTCTGCCAGCTTCTGGCAGTTATCAACCGATTCTTGATTTGAATAATCATTTCTGTTGTCTCTCGGACCAATTCTGGGCCAGTGAGTTGGATATCTCCAACCTCACTCCAGCAAACTGGCGATCTACACTTTCGCCCATATAAAGCTTCAAATGGCGCAGCCTTGATGCTCGCATGATAACTGTTATTGTAGGAGAATTCGATCAATTCCTCCGTATGAGGGAGATATGGTCAAAATACGAAACTAGGTCAGTTCTGGACTCTTGATTAGAAAACATGTTTATCACC